>PVKS010018231.1:0-40503 GCA_004027875.1 Aplodontia rufa
CCTCCCACACCACCCAGACAGGTGCAGAGCACCCCCATACCACTCACAGTTGCAAAGCACCTCCACACATAGCTCCCACACAGGTGCAGAACAATCCCCTTCCCACCCACACCTTGCAGGTAACACTGCCTACTTCTGTGGCCTCGGGTGGCAATGGTTGTCCTCTGGCCTCATGCTAGTGGTCATGCAGGACAGGCTCACCCGTGTCTCGCTTTTCTTGCTCCACGTGAAGTCTGCCAGGTCAGCCATGTTGCCGTCTGCTCAGAAGTTCACCTTTCTTTTTTGCAGGTGTGATATCTAGGGTTTCATGCATTCCAAGCAAGTGCTCCCCCACTGAGCTAATTTTTTTTTTATTACTGGAGATCTTGTTTACCTTATTTCACATTTATATGAGTTTTGAAACGCAAATTGATGCTTTGTCCTGAACTCTTGCATGTGGGCCTGGTGAAAATCGCTTTAGCAGTCAACCACCAGAGGAAGAAACTGCTTTGGAAGAGGGCTCTTGGTGGTGACTGCACCAAACCCACAAAGTCCCCAAATCAGAGGTTCCTATTGAAAGGAATTACCATTGTGAAAACAATCAGCCACCAGTTCAGGACACCCGGAAGCCGTGTGCATCTGGCCAGGCGATGGATGATGCTCCTGCAGCCCGGGGGTGGGGAGATGCTGACCTCAGCACTGAGCTGAGAGAGGATGGAGGTGCTGATGGGGTCACCCACCTGCCTTCCAGGCACCATCTAGGAGACTGGGCTTGCACACAGCCCCCATGGACCCTCACTACGTGGCTTGGATTGGGCCCTGGAGTCTGTCCTGCTCAAAGCCACTCTGACCCCCAGGAGGACTTCTCTGAACTGAGCAGGACTTTCCAGATGAAGCAATGGACACCCCCTGAAGGCAGACGTCTTCAGCAAAGTCAGCTCCACAAAGTGCCACCGCCTGCAGCGAGGGGACACATGGGTTTACGTATTTCAGCCTGGCGGTCTCAGGCTGGAGAACACACCGCCCTCGCAACCAGAGCAGCTGGCACCATCGGGCCTGGAGCGCCGGCAGGAGGTGCCTCCTCTGGATGAGCCGGCTCCGTCTCTCCGTCAGTCACTCTCAGATTCTCACCACTTGAGGCCTGCGTGTTGCTTGGTAACAATGTTCACGCCTGCGTTAAGAGGCAAGTTCTGAAAGAGGATTGCTTAAAACCTGACAGCAATTGCACGGAAGCCGCAGCGGCTTTCATTTCAGAAACTGTGTGAGCATCTTCCGTCCTGCCAGCGTGTCGTTATTTAAATACGCTGCCTGCACCACTGGAAGCCAGCTCTGTGCCAACACGAATTCCACACCCCTAGCCTCCCGGTCTCCTCAGACACATGCTGGTCACTGGCTTGGTGTCCTCTCAGCCTCGGAGCTGGTGATGCACGGGGAGAGGACAGCTGGGTGCTCCTTCCTGCAAGAGCAGCCCCATAGCCACATCCCCTGCACCACAGGAAGAAGGCAAGCAGCAGGCCACTGCTGGTTAGGGACTCCTACCACCCACGTCCTGGTCAAACTGTGAGATCCATGAGGGCAAGAGCAGAGTGCAGGCTTTGGTTACTCCAGAGAGCCACAGCGCCCCTCTGCACGCCGCTCTCTGTCTTCTTAGCACAGAGGTGGCTCACATCTCTGGGTGACATCAACCCCTGAGCTGGGTGTTCTGACAGAACAGACCTGGGCATCTGCGGGATGTGACCACAGAGTCTCCCTCCCCTTCCTGTACTCATTTCTTGCCCAACTGAGAATAGCTCACCCGGGCTCTGCCAGCCCTGTGCTGGAGCCAAGGGCACGCTGAGTCTACCACACACGCAGCCTGCAGCGCTCTCCATCCTCTCTCACCCTCATGCTAACGACTGCATGATCCTGCATTTGGGGTCCTCCTGGGCATCAGGAATGATTGGCAGCATACCTGGCCTCTACCTTCCAGGAGCCAGTAGCAGCCACCCAGTTGTAACAACCAAAAATGTCTCCAGACATTGTGATGTGTCCTAGGGGAGGAGGACAACAGAGCCACCTGTGGTTGAGGCCAGGGAACTTGCTCCACTGGTCCTCCACCAGGGGTTTTAAGCAACCACCCCTGAGACATGCCAAGTCCCGGCAGCCGCTTCTCCAGCCGTAGCTGCCTGAGCTACTTTACTCTGTACTTCCTTACCACTGCAGGCATTCGGGTAGGCTGTTCTACCAATGAGAGCCTGTCTTAGTCCTGACCACACCCACAGCACCCAAAGCAGCTCCAGGCGCAGAACAGGTGCTCAGTGGATACGTGCTAAGTGGTAAGTGTACCTCAGTGCTCCTGGCTCCACGAGGTGTAGACCTGGCCAGCAGCTGCCGGGAGAGCTTCCATATGTGCTGCCGGCAGGAGCACGCCTCCAGCTTCTTCCAGTTTCAGGGACAGGCCCACCTTCTGGGTCTGGCTACATGACTGTGACAGGGAGAGACTTGCCCTCCAGCCCCTGCTTTCAGTCTGGACTGGGGCCATAACCCCAGCTGAGGGACACAAGGTGAGAGCCACAGAGAGGCAGGTGTCCCCGGTAGCACCCACCAAAGTGCTGGGCTGGAGAGCAGAGGCTTCGCTGGGTGGGGGAGGCACTCCCAGTGCTGCTGGCTGGACGCTGGGCGCAGAGCAGAGGAAGGAATCTGCGCAGGGAAGGGCTCCAGGCCCCGGGCCACCCTTCACACACATGCAGGTCAGCTGCAGGGCTGGGGGAAGGTTCTGAGAATAGCCTGTGTACCGACAGAGATCAGAGGGTTGGAGGAGGCACAGGGCTGGGGCCCTGGAGCCCTGGGCCAGCAGAACAGAGACCCCTTCAGAGCAGAGCTACTCACTCCCTCAACCCACCCTGACAAAGCCCAGGAGCACCATGCAGCAGCCAAAGCTGACCTCCAGTAGGCCACCTCCTTACCAGGTCTAGGCTCACCAGGGCTCAGGATCATCATGCATTCCTGTCCACAGCATCTGACAGGAAACCACTTAGACATGGAAAAAAATAGAAAAACGAGACCCACAGAGAATCAACTGGTTGATTCTCCAAGGTGATGCAATGCTGGAAATGAGATGAGGGTTTTAAAGCAGATATTACAAATACACTTAGTTTTTAAACTAAAAGTAGACATAATGGGTGTGCGCATGAGGAATTGCAGTGGAGAAATGGAAACGCCAGGAGGGAAATGTGGCGATTTTATAACGGAGCAACCAAATCCCTGAAATGGAATATTCATCGGCTGTGTGTAGCAGCAGATTGGGCACCAGAGCAGGGGAAAGAGCAGTGACGTTTAAGACAAAGAGATTATAACTATGCAAAATAAGGCCCAGAGGGGCAAGGGTGAGAACCGGAGCTCGATGAGCGTCGGACAGAGCCAAATGATCCAATAGCTGTGTGACAGGATCCCACAGGGGACAAGAGAGTCTGAGCAGAAAAACAAAAAAAGCGTGAAAAAATGCTGGTCAAGGTTTCTCCAAATCCACAGGAAAACAGTAGCCTACGGATCCAAGGAGCTCAGAAAGACTCAAAGAATAAACCCCGGCCCAGCCCCACTCAGGCACCTCAGACGCCTCAGAGGCAAGCCGTCCAAGACCAAAGGGGACATCTTGGAGATCACCAGAGAAGGAAGCAGAAACTTCCCCATACAGGAGCAAGGATGAGATGTGGCACCAGCTTCCCCTGGACCCAACCCAAGACGGAGGTGGTGCAAAGGCATCTTCACAGCCTGCGTGTGTGAGCCATGGGGACAGAAGAACATCACCCCAGAATTCTGCACCCACCAAAGCACCTTCGAAAGCAAAGGCAAGATGTTTAGAGACATCTGAGATGAAAGGACAGAGAGGGGCCATGCAGAGGTTGATCAAAGGCACAGCAGGCGTGACCTCTGGCCCCACCAGGTTGCTTTGCTGCTGCACTTGGTTTGCTCCTTTAAAGGAAGCCTGACTCAGCGTCCACCAACCCATAGGGACACCCTGTGTGAAACTCCCTGGATGAACCCAAATTCTGAAAAGCAGCACTGTTGGTTATCAGATGAGTGGAGCAGCGATGGACACGTTGCTAACTCCAAAGAGATGTCACGGAACCCTGGAAAGGAAGGGAGGCCCAGAGCAGCAGGCCCAAGAGCTGGCAAAACAGAAAACCAAATGGGGAATCACAGGGGTTTCCAAACCGTGTTTCCTCCAAGAAAATAAACAAACACGGCTTACGCCTAAGGCTGGAGGATCTCAAGTTCAAAGTCAGCCTCGGCAACTGAGCAAGGTCCTAAGCAACTACCGTGTCCCAAAGGAAAAAACAAAAAGGGCTGGGGATGTGGTTTAGTGGTTATGCACCCTGGGTTCAAGCCTCAGTATAAGAGGAAGGAAGGAAGGAAAAAAGAGAGAGAGAGAGAGAGAAAAAGAGAGAGAGAAAGGAAAGAAAGGGAAAGAAAGAAGAAACAAAGCAGCAGCTTCCTTCATCCCAAAAAGAGGTGGTGCAAGGTGGGACAGGAAGACCTGGCCTGCCGCCTTGAGGTCACCAGCTGCTGGTGACCTCTTGGGAACTGCACCTGTCAAACAGTGGGACTCAGCCTTTTCACATTGCTTTAGACAATTTCTCCTTCCCTCCTCTCTTTCTTCTTTTCTTCCTCCTTCCTGCATTTATTTATTTTGTTCTCTTCAAAATTTTTAATAAAATATGTTGAACTTCACTTCTTTTTATCTGCCTTTGCCACACTCCTTCCAACTACTGACCTCGGCAGAGGAACATGGTGTAACGGATTTCATTGGTAACCCACTCCTTCATATGTATGTGTGTGTGTATGTGCGCGTGCGTGTGTGTTTGTGTGTGTGTGTGGTCACACACATGTGCTGGACTGCATGGCTCTGCCTGTGCGTGGCTGTACTCATTGGGCACCCTACTGCACGCAGTCACGTCCCTGCATGCCAGCTGCTTCAGGAACACCTCCCTGTGTCTACCAAAGCTGACCAGCACAGTCTGACGCCCTGTCCAGGGGCAGGCACAGGACTCCCCTCCAGGGAGGGACTGAGTGGAGCTGCTGGGCACAGAGCTGGTTTCCTTGGCTGTGGGCAAGTTGCTTTGCAGCCATTCAAGCGGGCAGCAGTCCCTGCCAGGGTTCACACACGCATCAGAGGCGCTGGGGGCTTTCCTGCATTCTCTCCACGTCCTGCAGGGGCCTGACATCCCTCCTCAGCTTGTTAAGGTGACAAAATTGTTTGCATTCACTATGTTCCACGTAAAATTGTGTGTGTGTATGTATGGTGAAATTATTCACTCAAACTCGTGAACATTTCCTCCGCTATTCTGCGGTAGCAATTTCCAAGTACAGTGCACCATTATCAGCCAGAGTAACTGATTGTGACGCCTTCTCTGCAGAGCAGGACCTGCCACCTCCAGGGTCCAGGTCATTCACACCTCTCTAGAACCCCTTCCCTTGGGATCCACTGACCACAACTAGTGTTGACCTTCTTGTGATCTGATGGGGCCCCAGGTAGAGGGACAGAGTGAGGGTCCCCAGCATTCAGCATCCATGTCCCCAAGGCCTCCCTGAAACCGACTCTGGCCACCCTAGTGTTTCTGATTAACAAGCCCTGAGAACTCATCTCTTTGAGGCATTCCCTGGCAGTGCAGGACCTCGCTCCTCTGTGGTTTGAGAACCATCTGCATAGCACATCACACCCTGCTCTGCCACCTAGGGACAGTTTCAGTCAAGGCAAGGGATGCAGGAAGGGTGTCAGTGGGGCCTTCTGTCAGGGCCCTCTAACCCTGCAGCCCTGGGTTCTCACATCTCTGACTGTTCCTGTGTTTGTGACACAGGTCAGGAATAATGACCAGCAACAGTAGCGTCCATGTTGATGGAGGCCCGCACCTGCTAAGAGCCACTGCTGTGTGACTAGGTAATAATGGGAACACAGCTTTGGAGCCAAGACCCCGGCCACCCTTGGCCAGTTCCTGCAGCACCTTCTGGAGCCTCCTCCCACCGCCCCGGGCAGCAACCCCCCACCCCCTCCACACACACACCCATCAGGTGAATGAATAGAAGAGTGGAAGTGAAACTCCAGGGTCATCCGATGGCAGGGCCATGAGAAAGGAGGACCCCAAAGAGGGCGAGGCCACTGACTGAATCCGGGCCCCAGGCTCAGCCCCCAAGCCTGCTCCCTCACACCTGCCCAGGCAGCCAAGTTGGTACCCAACTTCCGGATGCACCCTCAGTTTAACCATGCCAGGCTGCTCCCTCAACAAGGTGAGCAGGACAGGGTCCCACCCCTCTAATCCCAGGGCCCTTGGTCCTCAGCAAAGGCCCTGGGGCATCATTTGTGTCACCTTGCTATGGCTCTGTGCACTGCAGTTATGAGCGCTTTCACAGACCTGGCAGCCCAAGGTCACTGGCACATGGAGGTGAACAGCTCACGGAGCAGGAGCCTTAGGCAGCCGCACAGCCCTGCCTCATGCTCCAAGGCCAGTATCAGCCTCAGAATGTGAGGGTTGGCTCCTGTTGGCTCCCTGGGGACCCTCAACCTCCCCTCGCCCCCTCCTGTGTCCGACACCCCTCACAATGTCTCTTATTCCTCTATGTACCCAGGGTTTTGAGCCAACTGAGAGCAAGATAAATCAGGATCTGCACATGGTCATGGGCAGCCGGGGGCCTGTCCCCTCCCAAACTGACTCCTCCTGCTACTCCAGTGGCACCCCACTCTTAGCAGGCACCTCCCACTCCCGGCCTCTCCGTCCCTCGACAGGGCAGTGTCCAGCAGGCAGGGAAGTCACGGCCCTCTCCCACCTGTCCACTCCGCTCACACAGGCCGTTCAATTGCGGCTGACTGCTACAGCTCTGGAGGGGTGCGGCCTCCGCTGCCTGGAAGAAGTCCCCTGAGACTTCCCAGGGCTATTTTCCTCTGTTCTGAGTTTGAAGAGAAAATATTTCTCCTATCAAAACATAGGAATCCACTGCTTACACATCCAAACTCTCCAAATATTCATGTCCAAACTGCTAAAGCACTGAGCTGTGGACCTACTGAGACAGAGGGCGGTGTGTGCTGTAGTCCCAGGGCACAGTGTGGCCCAGGAGAGCGAGGACAAGGGCCAGGCTAGGGCCTGGAGAGGGAACGCCCTCCAGGGTGCACTTTCAGGCTAACCCCAGGAACAAAGATCCTCCGAGGCTGATGCATGCATGTGCCAGGACCTCACGAGGTCATGCACACCCAGCTGCACATGGGGACCCCGCGATTCCGCTGCCATTGGAGAAGCGGGAGGTGGTGGGCAGGGACCACCCCCCTCAGGGCGTTTCCTCAGAGTCATGAGGTGTAATCTACAACTAGGAAGCGCATGCGATCCAATGGCTTGTAGGAGTTCACAGCAGCTCAGTCCCAGGAGAATGCATCAGTCCCCAGAGACGCCCCTGCCCTCCCTGCAGTGGAGCCTCTCAGGGACGAGCAGGATTCCTGCACAAATGCTGGGGAGGAGCAGATCACACAGTACCACAACTGCTGCCTTCCATGTGGGGCCAGCCATCTGCAGCAGGGCTCTGCCTGGCTTCCTCGGGCGCTCTTCTGTGGGACAGCTCTGTCTCTCCACTGACACCCCCCAGCAGTGGCTGGAGGGCCAGGCAGCAACCACGCTGAACGTGGCCCCCAGGGCCTTTTTCTGAGGCAGTTTCCTCTGTGTCCACCGCTCTCCATGCCATAGCTCCTTCCTATTTTCAGAGAACTAATTATCCAGAATTGCCAGAAATCACCTCAACTCTCAGAGCAGCTGCCCCTACCCATGGGTGAGAACGCGCCTGCGACCTCCCTCTCCAGCATGATTGTGCTGCGAGGTCAGGGACTCGGGAGCAGAGAGCCCTGTGCTGTCGCACCATTAGCACTCGTTGGAGATAATTGTATAATTTTCCAAGTGTTCCTGGGGATTCATGCCAGCTGCCCAGTCTTATGAGTGATCTTTGACAATAGAAAATCGTGGGTAATTCTGTTTGGGTACCGTTTCTATAGTAATAAGAGGAATTATTAAAAAATGGAGAAAGTTGTGCTAGGGGGTTTTAGTCAATAAATCACCATAATTTTTTTCTTCTTGGAAACCTGCTCGCAGCAGAGATCTAGAGAGGAAGAGGAAGTAAAGGACATCCCATAGTCCTATTCCTGGCTTACCTGCAGGTGAGACAACTTTTTCCCCACGACTGTGCTCCAGAGGAAAGGCACCTGCAGGGCTGCCATCACAGGGGCGATCCCAAATGCCAGGAGCTTGCGCATCTCCCCAGGAGAGTGAAGCTCACCAGCGTGCTTCAGAGACGAGCACCCCATGTTCTGTCAGTACCCAGGACCCAAGAGAGCACAACGCACCTCACACAGGTGGAGAGGGAAGGATCCAAAGAGCATCTTTGCTGAGCTATCCTCTCTCTCCAGTGTGCAAATGACCAGGCACATAAGGGTCCCCAATCCAGTGGGTACCCAGAGGCCAGCAACTGTTCTCCTACTTCCTGGTTGGCTGAACCAGCAGGTAATGTAGCGGGCAATCCAGTACGTGTTTAAGGAAGCCTCCCCAGGTGCCAGGCAGCCTGCCGTGGGCTAGGGATGCAACATTCAACATGGCAGGCCTTACCCATGGTGCCATCCTGGAGCCTGCCCACCAGTGAAGCTTGGAGCAGGAACTTGAACAGCATGGCAAGGGCCCCAGCACAAACTCATGTTCTCCTGGAAACCCAGTCTGAGGCAAGGATTCAAGTACAAGCAGTTCCCAGGGGGGAATCCCGGGAACGCCAGCAGGGAGTGGAGAAGGGAACAGGGAAGGAAGGCAGACGCAGAAGACGTGCTGCTTGTCCCACCACCTCTGCAGTACGTTAAGGCTCATCCCGGGGGTCCCCAGGAGCCCATGCAGAGCATGCACCTCAGAGCTGGGGAGTTCACACCTCAGCTTCTAGATTGATTGATTGAAGGCTGCTCCCGGGCATCAGTAATTCTGTTTCCTCTGGCTGGATGGATACCGTGGCATGGGAGGGCAATGCGGAGCAGAGAAGACTGTAGCCAACAAAAGCCCTGGACAGAGAGATGCAGATGCCAACAAAGACACAGCTGTGGGCGCAGCCCCTGCAAACCCTGTAGTCAGCACCGTGGAGAAGGAACTGGGGTCACCATGGTGACCCCCGCCTGAAAAGCTGGAGCCTTGATGTCTCTCAGACAGAGCTCCTGAGGGGAGCAATCTCTGCAACAAGCAAGGGACCTTTCCATAGGAGAGACCCATGAGCATTAGCTTCAGACCTCACCACACCCTAAATCCATGGTGTGCTGGGGACAGCAACAACCACTAGGAATATTTGCCAAGTGTTGTGATGCCCACACCTGTTAGTGGCTGAGAGTCCCCTGCCCTGAGACAGGAGGAGGCACAAACAATTCAGGTTGCAGAGAGGCCTGAGCCAGCCCCAATGCATCAGCAGAAATGACCATGTCGGAGTCCTCCTAGACACCAGGAAATGTGGCAGCCCTTTGGGGTTTCTGGCAATAGCCCCGTTTCTGTTGAGGTCCCTCCAGTGGTGATAGCACCCAACACAGTGCTCGCCCAACAGGGCAGTTTGCAGGTCTGTGCGTCTTTCTGTGCTCACAGAAGAGTCTGTGCCGTTGTGCCATCTGGTCCATGCCCTCCCACCCTCGAACACCACCAGGAGTGAAACACTCAGTTCTCCACACAGAGGTCCCCTGTGGTAGCTAGGTGCTGGTGTCCTCGTCCTGGCCTTATTCTAATGCTCTGGATGTCCGCCTACACTTAATATGGTTCCAGACACACTGCACTCTCTGTGTCTTCTCCAATGAGCAAGACAGGAGAAGGCTGACCCCACACAGTTGGCCATCCGTCCTGCCTGTCCAGAGCTCTGCCCTGGTGGGCCAGCATCAGCTGCCGTGTTCTAGCCATCCCCTTGCCCAGCTTGATGAACTTCCTCTTCACCCTGCACTGGTCACTTTTAAGGGTACCCCTGAGCCAAAGGGCAAGGCCCTCTGGACCCCATGGCCTTGACTTCAGATGAAAGTCTTCCCTTCTCCCCACTCGGTTGGCTACCCTCTCCCACTCAGGGCAGGAGGATGGAGCCGAGAGGTGCATGCCAGTTCCACAGGCTTTAGTCCAGGCAGACTTGGGGACAGGTTTTGCTGATAATGGCCCTGTGTCCCAGCACTGTGGGGATCACATCAGCGACTGTGCTGGCCCTGACGTGCCTTGTTTTCTGCAAACTTGGAAAGAAGTAATTTATTCCATAAATATTTCATGTTGGTCCAGCTCTCTGTGGCTGCTCTTCCCCTCTCTGGGCTTTTGTTCCCTGTTTTGCAGCATGGGCTCGTTCAGCGTCAGCCTTGCCAACACTGCCGCCAGCAGCGCTCGGTGCCCACTATGGGGGATTGTATGGCCTGTTGTTCTCAGGGAAATTGAATGTGACCATCTCGGCGGAACTCACGCAGAGGAGGACCTCCGTGAAGCAGGAACAGATACTGCACCAGCTAATTTGGGTTTTTAAGGAATAACAATACCTGCAAGGGTGTGAAAGACACGGTTCTTTCTCCCTCTATGATCTGCATTTACAGCATTTTCACCAACTTGAGGCATTCGGTGAGCATCCACCTGTGTGCCTGGCACAGTCTTCAATCAAGGATCAGTTGCCTCCATGCAAAGCCAGGCAAATCTCCAGCATCTGGTGGCTTTGAAGTGCCACCAGGGAAGGGGGCCTGTGGAGATAGCATGTGGGGTTCAGCTGCTACCACAGTTCCTGAAACAGCTCCACCAATGAGATGACAGCTTGACTTTGATCGCACTAATGAAAGCTTTCGTAGCCCACACCCACCCATGCCACCATTCACATAGCCCTCACAGTAGTGGGCCAAAGGCAGGGAGCAGCAAGGGGGCTGAAGGATGATGTTTTAGGCACAGCTTTTTTAATTCATTTTTTATTAGTTATAAAAATAGACTTACATTTAGGAGGAAGTCATTGTCACACATTTAAGAACAAACGTATAATGACAGAGCAAGCCAAGGCTGATGCCATTCCATGGTTCCCCCCCTTGGGTTCCCAATGGTTCCTTGTTTCCCCCTATTTAGCCACCATGTTATTTGGATTTCTCATGGAATTTGAAGGTTCCCCATGAGTTGATTCACCCACACTCCCTCATCCATCCTCCTTGATATCCTTCCTATCGCCTCCCCCACTCCCTGCCACCCTCCCTTTGTCCCCCAGAATCATAGGCCAGGTTCCCCCTGCTCATGTAAAATTTCAGACATGTTAAGGCTATTATTAGTTTATCTATCACACTGTTTCCGGTTGTATTCTAGCTTCCACAAATGAGAGAAAACATTCAGCCCTTGAGTCCCTGAGTTTGGGAGATTTCACTTAGCATAATTTTTTCCATCTCCAACCATTTGGCTACAAATGCCATAATACCGTTTTCTCTAATTGCCGAGTAGAATTCCATTGTATATATGTACCACAGTTTTTGAATCCACTCATCAAGAGAGGAGCATCTGGGTTGGTTCCATAGTTTAGCTATAGTAAATTGAGCTGCTATAAACACTGATGGTTCAAAGATCTGGATATTAAACCAGCAACTTTATAATTGCTTGAAGAAAAAGTAGGATCAACACGTGATGACATAAGGGTCGGCTCCAACTTCCATAACAAGACACCCATGGCGCAAGCAGTAAAGTCAAGAATAAACGAATGGATGCAATTAAACTAAAAAGCTTTTGCACAGCTGAAGATTTAGTCAAGAGCATCAAGAGAGAACCTACAGAATGGGAGAAAATCTTTTCCTGCTACATCTCGGACAGAGGACCAATATCCAGAATGTGCAAAGAACTCAAAAAATCAAACACTAAAACCACAAATAATCCAATCAATAAATGGGCTACGGAACCAAATAGAAATTTCTCAATCAATGGAGGAAGTCCAGAAAGTCCTTAAATATATTAGAAAATGCTCTACATCACTAGCAATCAGAGAAAAGCAAATCAGAACTTCACTGAGATTCCATCTCACTCTGGTCAGAGTGGCAAAAAATGAAGAATATGAACGACGATAGATGCTGGAGGGGCTGTGGGAAAAGAGGAACACTGTCACACTGCTGGTGGGACTGCAAACTGGTACAGCCATTCTGGAAAGCAGTGTGAAGACTCCTCAAACAATTGGGTCTGGAATTTCCTAATGACCCTGCTGTCCCACTCCTGGGTGTCTTCCCTGTGTGAGCTAGAATCGGCGTATGACGGCTTCATCAGTGTTTTAGGCACAGTTTAGAGGAAAGCAACCAGGGCTCTCATTTGGAGCTGTAACTAGAAGTGTTGGGGACTCTTGCTGATGATGCATTGATTAGTGGTGGCATTTTAAAATCTAGGGTGCCTGCACATCCACTCTTGCATGGGCCAGGGCTGGGCCTTGCACACTGCCCAGTGCCTCGTGCTGTCTGAACTGCAGAGCACTGGGAACCTCCAGGAGATGAAGGGGAGGGACAGGAGGCAGCCCAGGCCTTGCCCTCTCCCAGGAAGGCGCACAGCTGTGTCCTAGCTGACCACCCACGAATGCTGACCATCTGTGCTTTCCTCAGTGGAACACAGAGAGCACAGCCAGTGCCAACCAGTCCCCTTCAGGTGGAGAAGCTCAGGGAAGCGCAGGGAGAGGGAAGGAGAACAACACTTCCAGGTGCCTGCAGGACTCGCCTACTCCCCGCCAGCACGGTTGGCGGCTTTCTGTTTTCATGCACCATAGTGTCTCCATGCATCTCTATCACACATTTGCCTTTTCTCCTGAGCCACATGACAACAAAAGGTCCCAAACCGAGGGACCATCCTGGTGACATTCACTAAATGTCATTCCCAAGGCTCACTCCATCAGTGCCAGTCCTGAGAATCAGCCTTCCAAGCAAGCAGCTCTGTCCTTGAGCCTTGGACCCAAGATTTGTCTTATCTGACCCTAAGCACTTTATTGTCCTCCAACAAGACAGGCAGGCCTGAAACACCAACATCACACAAAGCCAGGTTAGCAGTGGGGCACCAGGGCCCAGCAGCCGCTCTCAAAGGGTCCATTCATGGTGGGTGCCATGATGGCGTCCAGGTGACAGTTCTGCAGTTCCCTGGAGCAGGGCCCTGGACTGCCTCTGTGCCTCTACCTGCTGAGTTGGAGGCAGAGGGAAGAGCCCCTACAGTGTCCTTCAGGGTCACACCCAGAGTCACTGTGCAAAACAGAGCTGCCTTTTCCCAGAGGGCCCTGGGAACCAGGATTTCCACAGGTGACCAGCACCACTCCTGCATGACCTTGCCCTGCAGGAACCCAGCCCTGATCTTCAGGCTCAGCCCCAGAGTCATAGAGGCATCTGGGAGGGACCCAGGACAGCACGCAAATAGCCAGTGCCACCTGAACACAGCCACCTGGATAGAAGAGCGCTCAGAGGCCTGCAAGCTCTCACAGATGGGCTTCATCCACCTCCAGGTTCCCAGGCAGACCAGCGCAGGCCCTGGGAGCCCTGGTACTGACAGCAGACAGAAACCCCCACCCAGAAAGAGCAAAGAATCCCCTTGCCAAAGAAAAGGAAGAAAAGAGGTCTTCACATTCTAATTCTCCCAGGAGAGCTGCGTTTTTATGGTTTTTTCTCCTTGCCAGCACCACTTCCTGTAAATGCTAGAGATCGAGAGATTACACTTAATTTATACAAAAAAACTGTGGAACACAGTTTTTTTTTTCCATTCAAAATATTAGTTCTATTTACAGGTAACCAATTACAAAACTTTGTAACCTTTCACTGTGAGCCAATCAGTATGTTATAAGAGCTTTGTAACCTAGAAAATATAAATTACAAGGGCCCCCACCCATGAGGGTCCAGAGAATTTTTGGCAGTAGCCCCCTCTGGTCCACACTGCAGCATAATTAAACCTTCATCCTGAGCACTCCTCCAGTATCTTGCCTCATTTGTCCTACATCATTTCTTGGCAAACCAAATGGGACAGAGGAAGTAGGAACAGCTTTTTGCTTCCTTCGTTTCCATAGTGTGGCCTCACTGGGATCCTAAACTAGAGAACTTCCTCTCGGTGTCCCATGGACAGCTTTGCGCATAGAGAGGCAACTCCTCCAGTGCCCCGGAGCAGCAGACCCAAAGCACAGTGGAACCCATGAGATGCGGGAACCAGGAATCGGGAACTTGGAGCACCTCCCACCTGAACACATGGGACTCAGGTCCACTAGTGGTAACCTTCCTCCTAAGCAGGTGGAAGAGAGGCCTGATCACCCTCTAAATAAGGGTCCCTGGATACCTTGCAAAAGGAGTAGGAGCCAAAAAGGACCCGAGGGATCACCCAGAAAATCTCTGTTCAGGGTCAGCAAGCAGGGGTAAAACTGTCACTTCTTTGATTCTGGATTTTTGGTTTTAGGATTTTGGAATAGGGGCATATCTGTGCCCCTATTCTGACCATATCCATGTGCAAGTGTGCAGTACCAATGCAGAATGAAACATGGGAGGTTCACAAAGTAAACTTACCCTTCAGAACGTGTGCTAGAAAACTTTAAAAAAGGTTTGGATGGTAACTATGGGATAAAGCTCACCTAGCAAAAAGCTACATACTCTCTGAGAATTAAAATGGCCAACCTTTGATATAAAAATGGCCATTAGTGTCAAAAACCCAAAAGTGGGGGGTCAACGTTTTAAACTCTTGAGTACGTGTATAAACATCTGTGAAGCTATTTGTGGCTCCACGGCTTTGTGCTACAAAGTCCAAATGAGTCCTAACCTGCTGTTTCATGAGGGTTAAGTCATAACACAAAAATCTACAATACGCTTCATTTTAATTTCTTAAGGGTTAAATCTTATAAAGATTATAATAAACATCTGTTTGTTGTCTCTTTGCAGTGGAGATCGAAGACCTACTAAACAACTTCAAAGTGTTTTCTGTCTGTTTTATATTGTGGGTACAACAACTGGCTTATAGATAAATGTGTACTCATACATTTAATAAATATGTCCAAATGCCTTCTGGTTCACATGATTTAAACAAAACTTTAACCTAAAAAAGGTTAATCTAAAAATAAAGTCACCTTTAAAATTGATAACCCACATTATTAAAAGTTTGCCCTTATTTCAGGTGCCTAAAAACATTTTCCATTTTGAAATAAGCCTCAATGGCAGACCAACAACAAAAGCCACATTAAAACATGAAATGGACCACTGCTGGGACCAGCCAATTAAAACGCGTGAAGAGGACTGGAGCGGTGGCTCTGCGGTTACGGCACTTGCTCGGCGTGTGCAAGTACGTGAGCTCAAACCCCAGCACCATGTACACAACGAAGTCTTGGAGCAACAAAGGCCATATGAAAAACTAAATAAAAATTATTTCTCTCTCTCTCTCTCTCTCTCTCTCTCTCACTTCCCTCTCTTTAAAAAAAAAAAGTTTAAAGAGTAATCTTCATTGCTTCTAGGATTTTACTGTAGCAGAAAAAAGTATGACTCACACTGTAAACTACACCTGCCTGGTATGTTGCATTTCCTAGGTAACCTAAAGTTAACAGTGAAAAAAGAATAAATTAGATTTAATGTAAATAAAACTAATCTTAATAAATGTGTTTATTAGAGGAGACCTCTGATTAATTTGCCAAAACATCAACTGCCAAATAAAAATTCAAGTACTCTTAAATTATTGAATTCTATAAGGTAACCTGTATTTCAGTTGATTAAATGTGCTTTCATACATTGGTAAATGAAAATGGTTTAGAGTACTTTGCTCCTGGGTCTTCACTATAAAAACAAGATTACTAAAATTCTAACAGGTATAACTCAACACACTGAAAGTGTGAAAGGTTTCAGCTGTGCCAATTGAAGTATTTGATCTTATTCAGAGTAGAAATTTTAAAATTCAGAAGTTTTATAAGGATTTTTTCAAAATGTGAATTTAAGAAATGATCAGCAATTAGAAAAAGAGATAAAAGTTGTAAGTATGGAAATATATTTTGATATAAAAATTTAAAAATGTTTCTAGATGATAAAGGATTTTATATGGTAAGGTAAATAGAGTGTCTGAGTAATATAGAGTTGCAGAAGGTTTGTGGAACTAAACCTGAAAAGCCTATGTATTTAAGTTGGCTATAATTAGAATATTTGGTTAAAATAATTTAAGGTTTCTCTTGAGGTTCAATAGTAATGTACTGCTGTAAATCAAAATCTAATTCTCTATGTGTTAAGGCAGCAAGACTTTTTAAAAACATGATCTGATCTTGTCTGCCAAGACAAGTTCTGGTGTCTGTTAATTTTCACTATATAGGGAAACTTGATTTAAAAAATTAAGGTTTGGATCTGTTTTAAAATCTTTTAAATAATTACTTTATAACTGGCTAAATAAATAGCTATTATTTCAGATTATTACCAGATACTTAATACCCTAAGTATATGTGAACATGAGCTTTGTCTAAATGTTACTTGAAAGTTTATGTAGGTTTACTGACAAGGTAACCAATATGTGCTGTTTTCTTTTATACATTATATTTGATATTAAAAGCCTGGTTTATCTCTGTTTACCTTGGCTAAGTCTATTTCTGATCATTAACACTGCTTCCTTTAGATTTAAAGCTATTTTTTGAGTTTTTGTAGTATTGCTAACCCATATAGACTTGTGATTACTGTTACCATACACTGTGGATTCTAAATTTTGATGTAAAATTAAACGTAATTATTGTAATGACATCTCTCTAACTGTGACACTAACCATTACTGATTTCTCTATATGTTGGGTGCATCCATGTTCTTCAAACACACAAGCCTTTTAAATTATAAAGCTTAAAAAAACACTGTATCAAGCTCATGTTCTTCAAATTAAAATTGTCTAAGGATAGTCTTCTTTGGCTTTATGTAAGAATAACAAATTTATTTATGTCATTTAATACTTTGTAATTGGATAAAAATAACCTGTCATCAATAAATTATATACACAATTTTGTGTTACTCTTTACACTAGGATAAAACTTAAATGTATATAGTAATAAAGAGATGCTAAGGGTTGAAGGGTGATAATGTGAAAAATAGGAACATTTTGTCACTTCTCCCTAAAATAAATTAGTTAGCTCTCTTGGTCTTTATGTGATCCATGTTTCAAATGCAATATTTTATTATGTTAATTGGCATTCACATAAACTCAAAAATATATAAAAACTATGTAAAATGATATTTAAAAGACAACGTTCAGCTTAAAAAATACTTCAGCTAAGATTTTGTCAATAGCTCTTACTCACCTTACTCCATGTTAAAATGGTTCCAAACTAGGCTAAACTCAAGCTAACTTAAAATTGAATACAAAAGACAGATTTTTGTTATAAAAATTATTGTGATCTCAATAAACAGGAGATATAAAACTAAGGGTTTGAGATTCTAAAAAGTTCTTCATTCACTAAATGTGTTTTTGCTTTTGTTAATTCCCTTCTGATTTTTCCTTGTAAAACTTTATACCTGTTGTCTAAATGCTTTACAGAGGTACAACTTCTAATTAACAACCTGAGCTACTTTGAAATATTAAGCTATCACCTATAGGACAGACAGAATGTAAGGCTGATTTCCAGGACTAAATATTGACCCTACTTAAGTCAAAGGGGTAAATAACTGTGTAATTATAGATATTAAAGTAAAAGTCCAGTACTCTTCCTTCAAAATTGGTAAAACAGGCCTGCTGAATGTTCAAAAACCAAAACTTGGAGATTAAAGTTAAGAAAATAAAAGGACCATGATACAGCCAATATTTTGGCAATTGCTCTTTAAGGTCAGTCAGGACTCAGGAAAAGCAAAATTAATTTGCATGCTGCAAAAGGAGTGTTATTAAAAAGGGAGAGGTCCCTAATGCTTCCCAGAGAACCCACATACGGTAAGCATGACCCTGACCATCCTGGCAGACCGTACCTCTTCCCATGAGTCCCCAAGAGTGACCTTAAGGAATTCAAACTAGCTCTTTAATAATAGATTGGAAGCAGATCAAATTTGACCAATGTGGTCTTGGACATCTGGCAGGAGAATAATAACCAAGGTACTGCCTTGGTTCAAAAGAGAAAAAAAGCAAGGGTTCTTTTGATGTAACTTAAGATGTACCCTTGTGTCAGCCTCACCAAAAGTAAATTAAGCTGGAGGCTATAAAAGGAGGGTAGGTGTCTTAGACAGGAGTCCCCTACTTGAACAGTTAAGACAGAGCCCAAAGACCCGCTTAGACTGAAATGCACCCCGCGAGCTGGTGAGAACCACTGGACAAACCTGAAGACTAAAGCAACACAGCTCCGCGTCAGCCACTCCAGAACTGCCTGGTCTACACACGGCGGAAACTTAGGAGACTCCAGCCCAGTTTCAGCCGCGCCAAAAGATTAGCTGACTAACAGAACACATGGACCCTTTCACATCTAAGACAGTTCCTACATTATAATACACGGTCACACTGTCAGCCATTGTTTATATCTGGATTCATGGCCTTTTTCCTGGTCCTTGCTATGTGATCGGTAAAAATGATTTCTGCCAACTGGACTCATAGGAACAACATTCTATTGGTATTTTTCTACTTTGCTTCTCTAGGATTGCTGAGAGTCGTTTGTTGCTATTAATTTGGTTTTGCTGTGTAAAACAGGTCAACTTGCACCAAGTAAGATGTTGTCATGCTATCTAAGGTGTTTCTCCAGTGTGGCCACTCTGGGCCAGCCCCCACCAGGAGACAAAGTGGCCATGTCCAGTTTTACTAATAAGGGGTCTCAAATCACAAGGCTAAAGGGGCCACATACACTGATTTCTTCAGAGTATATCATTACAAAATTAACAATAACACACATTGGACATATGTTTCTGGAACCCACCCAGCCAAAGAAACATTATAGTTCATTATCCACTTGTCTAGAGCAACAAAGGTTATGACATTGTATAAAGCTTTAAGTCAAAAAGGCGGTTTTCTAGTTTAAGAGTTAAAAATAATGAACCTCAATGGGGGTGAGAGATGAAGCATCAGAAAGAAGCCCTCTCCCGAAAAGAAAAACAAGTTTTTGCATTTTAATTTCTCTCAGGAACAAGCTGCTTTTGTGCGGTTCCCTCCTTGTCAGCAGTGCTTCCTATACTTGTTAGAAATTTAGCGATTACACTTAGTTTATGAGAAAAAACTGTTAAAGGCAGTTTTTGCACTCCAAAAATTATTTCTGTTTACAGATAACCAATTACAAAAGTTGTATCCTTTCACTGTCAGCCAATCAATATGTACTAAGAGCTTCTGTAACTTCCTGAAAAAATCTGAATCGCAAGGGCCCCTGCCCATCAGGTTCAGAGAATTTTCATCAGTAGCTGCCTGTGGTCCGTGCGGCACAGTTAAGCCTGCTTCCTGTATCTTACCTGTCTCTCCCGTGTCAGTAAGGCTGCAGCTGCTCCAGCGAGCCCCTCGCATCACCTTCTCCTTCGCTGGGTGCCTCTGACCCACAACAAAGCCTAAGTCTGGTTTGTTTGACTTCATTCCCAATCGCATCTCCTCTTACCGAGACACCCTCCGGAGCTGCCCGCCCAGCCTCATCACACACCCTCTGGGCTCAACCTATGCTGACCGCACCTACCCGCACTCCTGCAGCCACCGTGTGCCTTGTGGAGCCAAGCCAGGCAAAGGTACGAGAGCCAGGAACAGAACGGACTTAGGAAAACCTTTAAAAGTGTAGTATTGCCACAGTTGAAAATGTTCCCCTGACTCTAATTTAACAGACGCATTGATTTCTGTTCTCTTACGAGTTCTGGTACTTCTGAATGG
The DNA here is from genome assembly GCA_004027875.1 of Aplodontia rufa. Classification (NCBI taxonomy): domain Eukaryota; kingdom Metazoa; phylum Chordata; class Mammalia; order Rodentia; family Aplodontiidae; genus Aplodontia; species Aplodontia rufa. The sequence goes on from PVKS010018231.1 coordinate 19,746, forward strand.
AGCCACTGCCTTGCACAGAATTGGGTCCTCCTTGGATTAATATCTTTGAAAATTAAGTTGATTTATAACCAGTTTTCTCCTCATTTGCACAGTGACCTGCCAGGGTTCCTCTGGGGATCCGAGAGGATCCGGGAAGTGATGTGTCCCGGGGCTGCTCGGTGGAGCGGAATCTTCACAAACTCGTGCACATGGTGGGGGTGATCATGGGAGCAAATAAAACATGTCTCCTAGTTGTGCACACCTTCCTAAACTGGGGGCTGTGTGTGCACTTTTACGGGGATCATGAAACACTAGCTGTGTAATTATAAAACAACCCTGTCTAGTTTCCCATCTTCTACCAGCATGGTGTGTGTGTCTCCTCCCAGTCCTCAGAACATTGACCATGGTGGGCATGGACCAGGACATCAGGGGACCCTGAGACCCACGGCACCCCACCGGGGAGCTTCAGGGTAACAGAATCCAGCCCTCTCTACACAGGCAAATTTGAAAAGAGGGGCACATTTAGAAAGGTCCACCCAAGGCTACCAAAGACACAAGAAGAACAAGACCTATCCCGCTAGAAGGACATTGTGTTTCAACATCTTGGGGTCCCTCAGAGTACTTTGGCTATGTATGTGCATATGTCCTTGTGACCAGGACAGAAAACAGGTGGTGGCAGACCCTAACATAATGTAGCAACACTGACCACACGCACTGGGAGTTGAGCCCCACCTGTCCGTCTCTGGGTGGGCGTGTGCCATCTGCTGCCCTCCATGGTGACCCTAATGTCTACAGGCAGGGATGTCCAGGCTTGGTTGGAGCCAGTGGCTCCCCATGGCATCATGTCAGCCAGTGGCACCCAGGCCAGCTGTTGGTTTCCCTTCAGCATGAACATGATTTCAAAGTCATGGCCAACTGACCTGCTTCTTGCCCACTCTTCACTGTCCACGGGTCCTATGGGGTGGATGACATTCTCTTGCTGTTGTTCATGAAGTTTCTCTATGCCTGGCTTAGCAGAGGCTCATTAAACACTCTCTTAATGAGCTAAGGTGCACATGCCTAACCACTCCAGGCTCTGAGAACTTCCCCCAGTCCAAGAATCCTCCAGGAGGATTCCAACCCAGGATGTTAAGGTGTTCCCGACCATCATCCACGCCACCCTCACTTTGGAGACTCCCCTGACCTCCCGCAGCCTGGACTTTTCCTCGTTGAGCCACCCCCAGCTCGGCAAGGCAACAGCCTAGACTACTAATGACCATGGAGCAGTGACTGTCCCTGTCCCAGAGTCCTGTGAGTGCAGGTCAAGCAAAGAGCAGCCTGTAGTCAGATACCTTAGCTGGTGGATATCCATGAACACCTTAAAAGGACAAGCCCACTAGCACCAGTCCCCTAGAGTCCCCTAGAGTCTTCGGTACTCAAAAGGAAAGTGCACTTTGGAAATAATTTTGATCCACAGGATTTTATTTCTCTACAGCTCCACTTCCAGAGGCCTAGTCTCAAAGTTCATTTTAATAATATCAAGAGTAATTAAAAATTAATATCAGCAGCTCTAAGGCACAGAATGCACACAGTGCGCCGAGGACTTTCCCACGGGCTTGCCCGGCACCTCTGCTCTGAATCTCTCTGGTGCCTTCTGATCCTCCTGTTTTTATTCTCCTTTTCAAAGGAAGGAAGCCAGCACTTTGGGAATTTCAGAAAGCTGCACTTTTCTCTCCAAATGTGGTCAAGAAAGGCTAGTGCTGGATTCTGCTCGCTGGCTGGCTCCCCGGCTTTCCAAGAACTGGCTTCCCAGCGGGATCTTCCACGCAGCCCCTCCCCCTGCCTTTTCAGTTGTAGTTCGGTGACGGTGACACCAGAGTCCCTGTCCAGACCTGACTGTGACTTGGAAGCAGTTTCTACCAAAGACCCAGCACTGGCCAAGGGGAGGTGACTGAGCAACCTGCCCCCTGCTCACCTGAGCTTCCAGGCTCAGCCAAAGGGCTGGCACCCTGGGCCTATGGGGCTCCAGGTCCTGCTTGCCTTCTCAGATCCTCAGGTCTGATCTGCTGGGTCCCTGCCCTGCACGCAGAGGAGACACAGACTCCCATGTGCTAAGGCTTCCTCATAGGACCTCCCGGGTGACTTCAAGGCCCAGCTGCAGTGACGGTGGCTCTGGAAAGAGGACTGCCCACCTCTGAGCCTCTGGCTTTCCACTGACCTGGATGATGATGTCCACCCACAGAGAAGGAGGGAGGAGCAGTCAGAGCAAGTTGGGGCTCTATGCCTCCCTCCTGATTAACATTCAACTGAGGTGGACCTGTCCCTGTTTGTGATGCTCTGAGAGCAGAGCAGCCTCTGCCTTCTCCGGCTCCCACCTGGACACCCAGAGGACGCAGGTGACCTCAAGCCATGGGAGCAGCACAACACAGTCCCCAGAGGTTCCACCCAGGTCTTCCATGCACAGCTAGGCAAATTGGTCTGGGGGCAGACACCCTTGAGAATGTCCCCATTCTGGGTCCTATAGCAATGTGTGTAAGTGCTCAGTGATCAGGAGAGAGCCTCTCTGGCCCCCAGGGGCTGAGGTCAGCAGCTTCCAGTACATGACCCACAAGCAGCTCTCAAAAGGAAAAGCCCTGGTTGTAGCATTTGCCAGCTTCCACGGGAAGATCTCCCACCAAGGTCAATGTCAAGCTACCAACGTGCCTTACAGCAGCACACTGTTAGAGTGTCTTACACTTAGAGTGAGACAGATAACCTCAGAGCACACAGGACTGCAAAGGTTGGTGGAATAATCAGGAAGTAATGCATTTGGAGCATTTGCGAGGTGCTTCCAATACAGTCTAGCAGTAATGTGATACAGTCGGATGTGGACAGCAGTGGAATTTAACAACCAGCAAGTCCTGAGGATGTCGCGTTTGGCTCTGCCCCTCCTTTGGGCCCTGCCACTCAGCTGCAGCCCTGCCACTAGCTCCTCCAGAGGAATCTGCTCCAAGCTGCCTCTCAGCGGGTGCCACGCTCTGTCACCAGGCCCCCTTCAGCTCTGAAAGCCCTGCTTCCTGGCACCCACCCCTACTTGTCACCATAGGATCTCCTCTTCTGTGTCACACCCTAGAGACAATGTGTGGCTGGGCAGTCAGGCAATGTGACTCCTGGCCCCTCCCTGTCAGAAGGGTCCAACTTCCCCAGCATCCACAGGCACATCAGGATAAGGGGAAAAGAATGTCCCCAAAACCAGCGAGGGAATTCCTTCAGGCAGCCTGGCTCTAGTCCCCCAGTAAATGCCCCATAAATAATGCCCTGTGAGCAGCTCTTGTCAGGTTCTGGCCACTGCAAAGGACAAGGTGAGCTCTGGGGCAGCCTGCTCCTCCCCTTCCTGCTGCCTGTGCTGATGGTCCAGAGCCCTCCCCTTCCTGCTGCCTGTGCTGATGGTCCAGAGCCCTCCCCTTCCTGCTGCCTGTGCTGATGGTCCAGAGCCCTCCTCCACACACAGCTCGGCGAGTTGGTCTGAGGACACACACTTTTTGGGGTGTCCCAGTGCTGGGGACTGCAGCCCCTCCTCTGTACATCACCATGGATCACCCGTGTCCTCAGTCCCACCTCTGGATGTCACTATCCATGTCCTCAGCACCTCCTCTGCACATCATCATGGAACATCTGTGTCCTCTGCACATCACCGTGGGCCACCTGTGTCCTCTGCACATCATCACGGACCACCTGTGTCCTCTGCACATCATCATGGAATATCTGTGTCCTCTGCACATCACTGTGGACCACCTGTGTCCTCTGCGTGTCACCGTGGACCCATACATATTTGCATGATTCCTCAGGCCATGACTATGGCCATGATTTTGCTGCTCAGAGCTCTGCAGCTTTGGCCTCTGAGTGCTCTCCCAGGTGGGCTCCTGTGTCCCGTTCTTGGATTTTCTAGGCTCACGGTGAACTTCCCTGCCTGAGTCCCTGGACCAGCAGTTTCTCAGGAGGCCTTCCTGAGGAAAAAGGATGAGGACACAGTCAGGTGGTCCACAGGGTACCGAGGATGCTGCCTGTTTCCTGGCCTTCTCTCAGCACCCTGCCCACTCCTGTGCTGACCACACTCTCCAGCTGGCATCACCAAGAGCTAAGAAATGGCCACAGCACACCACCCTGGCGTCCTTCCATGGCCCTGGTCCTCATGCTGGGTGCTGTGTCCTTCATGTCACCTCTTGAAACAGGGCTGGGCCACTCACCCGGATCGGGGTTGAAGGACCCGCCTGTCCGCTTCCCTGGCCACTGACAGACAAGCCCAGGGTTCAGACCAGCCCTGCCTCAGTGGCATCTGCTTCCACTGAGGGTGTTTCGGTAGCAGTTGAAGCTGCCATGTTCCTGATCAGGTCACTGTCCTTGCATCACCTCACCGGCCACCAGTTCATCCTGAGTGACAGCCCTGGGCAGTTTCAGACAGGCTCGGGACGCTCCAAGCCCCATACATGCTTCGAATGGTATGCAGGGCTCCAGCGGAGGGCTGGCCGAGCGCTGGGCACAGCAATTCTCTCCAGCGCAGCCTGCACTTGCTACCTGGGGCGATAATGCACATCTTCGAGAATGTCCTCAATGAAAATGTTTAGGACACCAGACTCAGCCCGGGGCCTGCAGCGGCTCCTCACAGCTGCCCACCTCCCTGCTCTGTGCCCCTTCCTCCACCTTCAGAGCAGCTGTGCAGTCCTGGAGTCTCTCTGGCTCTGGCCCTGCCCCTCCTCAAGCACCCACGTGGTTAGAATAGGAGGTGTCCCCCAAAAGCTCCTGTGTGAATGCAGGTGAAATGATTGGATCACGAGAGCTGTGACCTCATTGGTGGAGTATCCCAGTCTGTGGATTCATAATCTGAATGCACCACTGGGATCCACCTTAGGCAGTGGGGTGTGCCCGGGGAAGCAGGGGTCATTCTGCTTCCTGACCACCAAGAGCTGAGCCGCTTTCCTCGTTTTCATTTTTCACAATCTGGGGGATGCTTTGGGTTTGAATTTTCTGGCGGCTTCTCTCCAGGAAGGCTTCTGAGCCTGAAATTCCTGTTGGTGAAATGACTTGGTCACCAGTCACCTTCGGTGTGGGATGGATCTGGTTTATTCTGTGTGTCCTGCTGCAAAACTGCTGGACCCCAGTGAGCCCACCCCAGAGAGAGTTGATCAAAGAATGGTCGTTAGGAAAGCTACCTTGTTTATCCCGTTTCCATGGCAACAGCTGCCTAATGATGGCATTGGCGCTTGGGAATGTGAAACATTTTCACAAAGCATCATTAACTCCCCACAATTTGATGTGGGAGACCTGCAGGCTGCAGGCGGAAGGGATAATGAGCAGGAAGACAGAGGCAGGTGAGGGCTAGGGTTAGGGCACACTGCACTGCTGGAAGGGGAAGGGCGAAGGAGCCTCCCGGGGGCCCATGGGTCCTCCGTTCCTTCTCTCCAGCCCAGGTGTCCGGAGGGACAAGAGATGGAGGGGTGACAAGGAGGCAGAGTGCCCAGGCCACCAGCCCCTTTATCCAGGCTGCTGTGCTGCCCCAGCGGGCACTTCCCTGCCCAGAGGCAAGAGGATATCTGGCATGGGCCTTCCTGGACATCAGGGCCCCTTGGGAAAGAGAGACTCAGTCAAGGCTGACCAAGGGGAGCACAGGCGTGGCCCTTCCTGGCCCAGGCGGTGCTCATTGGAGAAACTGTGACTCTGGGCTCATTTCCCTTGCTTGTTGGCTGGGGGTCTCCAGTCAAGATGCATTTGAACCCTGGGCTGCTACAGGGCCTTCCACTCCCATCCCAGGCCTGGAGAGATTATTCCCTCCCACTCTGGAAGCCTGAGGTCTGAGACCCAGCTGTCTGCAGGGCAGGTCCTACAGGGGCTGAGGGGGTCCACAGACCCAGCTGCTGGTGTTGCTGGTGATCTCTGGCGGTTCCTGGCTGGTAGAAGCAGCATTTCACCCCACACCTCCTGGCATGCCTAGACTGTGCCCAAATTGCTCCTTTTATTAGGGACACGAGCCAGATGGGAGGAGCCCACCCTAACAGCCTCGCTCTAACTCAGCAAGCACCCTATCTCAAAGACGGTCACATGCTGATGCACTGGTGTTCAGGACTGCGGCTCACGAGCTTGATGAGGACAGCATTTGCCTTGTGTAACCCTGAAAACGGAGTCACCTCCCCAACCACAGATGCAGAAGTGAGACTTAAAACTGTAAAGCAGTGTGCCCAAGGCCACATTCCTCATAACAGTGGAGCCAGGAATGAAATCACAGTGTGCTCAGTCTGTTCATTCCCAGTGTTTATTAAACCGCTTCTTAACATCAAAACACCCTGGCTTATAATCAGCCTGTGCTTTCAAACGCAGCTGGTAAGGGCTGACCCCAGCGAGATGAGCCCGTCCACCAAGGGATCAAGTGGGGAGGCCACGAGTTGGCCAGGTGCCAGGAGAGAAGTGGATTAACCCGGATTTCAGAGACCCTGGAGGGAACTGGCGCAGAGGCTGCAGGTCCAGGCTGTGAGCACACAGGGTGATTGAGAATGGAGAGTGTGAATTCTGGCATCCCTTGGGAGAAGGGGAGACATGTAAATGTGTTTCCCAGTGGGTTCCAATAAAAGAATGAGATTAATTTGGATTTTTCCATTGCAAGAAATAGAAAATAACTTGAGCTAGTGTGCCCCGGGTGGATCCCAGCTGGCAGAGGGCCCACGTTAGGGTGGAGGTGGGCCTAGGGTGGCCGAAGCAGGCGGGAGCATTCCAGGGCTGCTCTGGGCACCAAGGACGGTGCTTTGCCCTCTCTGGCGCTCTGCTGCTCACTCCAAGAGTGGCTCACACAGCTGCCTCTGGGCTCCAGAGTCCTGTTGCTTTGGAGAGAAACCAAAAATCTCTCAGAGCCAGGTCCAAATTCCCAGGACACAGAATCTGTCCCAACTTGGATCATGTGTCCACACTGGGGTCCAACAGCTGGGCAACATGGAGCCCTGCGGTACCATTATGGCAGCTGGGCCCCTGGGGGCTGAGGAAGGATGGAGGGTGACTGGGCATGCTGAGGTCCCAAGCCGTGGCCTTCCCTGTGGGCTGGCATGAGGGGATCTGCTTGGTCTTCATTTTCTTAGGAGGCTGGGTTTAGAGGGACCAGGGCCAGAATCCAAGACCCCCCTTTGCTTAAACCACCCATTGGTGCTGGGAAGAAGGCTCTGTGCCCTGCTCAGATGAGGCAGCTCCAGCTGCAGCTCAGGGCAGCACCAGGGCCTTTTAAATGGTGCCGCCTGCCTCGTACTGGTTCCTTAGCAACTAAATACCTAACTCATATTCAATTTTTTCCAGGGCTTTAAGAGCTGCAAGATATTAATTCCAAACAAGACATCTAAATTGTTACTCTGGAAACTTGCGTACACAGCCCTTTGCAGATTAGATGATGAAATGCCACATTTAAAATATCCTCGAGTGTCGCGCCCCAGCCGTCCCCAGAAGAGAGCTTGTCGGTCGCAGCACAGGTCTGTGGAGTTGGAGGCCGGCTGGCGACAGCCCCCGGCCCTCGGGGCAGTGCCGCAGGCAGGGTGCAGGGTTGGGACTCGGGCCATGCACAGCCTGGTTCAGTGACCTTAAGGAGACTGGGAGTCCTCCCAGGCTCCTGGCACCTCTGGAATTGGGGGCTTGGCCATGCTGCCCTCCCAGGGCAAGAAGCAGAGTGGAAAGTTCAGTTCTCAGTGGCCCCTAGTGATAGGCACTGACGGAGAAAATGGCTCTGTCCCAAGGCCTGGGACCCACCAGGGGTGCCCGAGCCTCTTATGCGTTTACCCGTACAAGGAAAAGGGCCGAGCTTTACACTCAGAAGGCTCAGGAAAACCAGACCCTGAGCCTACATCCTGGCCTTTGCCAAGCACGGCGGGCACTGCTCCTTTCTGCTCATGGTGACCGTTTGCAGTGGGGACCCACTCATCTCCCTTTCTACAGATGGGAAACTGAGGCACAGGGTGCATAAGGAGCTCCCCCCAGGCTCCTCGGCCTGCGAGTGTGGAGCCTGCTGTGCCGGCCTCAGAGGGCTTCCAAGACAGCCTGCTGCCCCCTGCCCCCGCAACAGCCAGGAAACCCCAAAGGAGACAGGCAAATAATGACAGAACAAGGAAAGGAGCAAAGCAGGAGAGGACGCATGGCCGCAGCCCCCTCCGGCGCACTCTGACCTGCACAAGCCCACCGGTCACCCAGTGCCAGTTGGGGTGGGCAGAGCTCACCTCACCCGCTAGCGGGGCCAGGATTCCTTAGGGAATCAGCTCGCCACGCGTGAACTCTGAGAAAATAGTTCCCTCCACCAGTGCTGGGGGAAATAAGGCAAAACAAGTAAATAAAACAGGAAAGCGAAAGTCAGGGGCAATTGATAAGATCACAAGAGGCTTGTTGTTTTAAAGACAAAATCAACAAGACCTTATCAGATATGATGAGAAATGGAAATGCAAGCAATTAAAACAACACGCAGGGCACACTGAGGTGGAATCTGCACACAGGCCCCGTGAAGCCCTCGGTAGGCGGGTCAGGGGCTCTTTCTCCCCACTCACCTGGCCCTGGCAGTGTCCAGGGGTGTTGGGCTGAGCATGGAGCTGCCTGCCGGAGGCCGCGGGTCCGATCCGCATGGGTTGGACCTCCCTCACCTGTGATCTTGCAGGTAAAGCTTGAGCTCCGGGGTGGGACAACTGCACCTCCAGCTTAAGAAGCTACAAGGAGACCTGGGGCCACAGGTCCCCCAGCCCAGCCCCAGCCCCTTCTGGCCTGCTTTCCCTGCTGTCCAGTAGCAGCGTGTCTACAAACCAGAGTAAGAACTCCTGCACTCTGGTGAGTGCCACAGGCGTCAGCCACCGTGCTGCAGATCACGCTCATCTTGGGGCAAAGGCCCTATTACATTATGCACAGGTGGGGAAACCGAGGCCCGGGCAAGGCTCCCACAGCCACCCTGCAAAGCTGGGACAGCCCTCCGCTGGAAGGCCCCCACCCCCGGCACCCCGAGTGCCCCCGGGCGCTCCTGCTGGTGAGATCGCAGGCCGAGCGCGGTGCAGCTGGTAATGCGGCATTGTCAGCTGGAAGTCCTTATAACTGCCCATCACGCCATACAGTGATAATCGATATTCATAGGAACTTAATTGAAATTAAACTTTAAAACAGCTTTAGTGTTAAGTACATTTTAGTTTAATTCCTTGAAAATTGGTCATCCGTGTGTAGCAGATGAGGTAACAAGAAAACATGCCTAAGGAAACCACTCCATCTCCACCTTCCCCGAGGCCGGAATTCTACGTGAAGGAAGGGCCGGAAAGCACAGGGTCAGTGCTTGCCGTGAGGACCCCAAACCCCACTGATGAGCCCAGGTGTCTGAACCACCCGTTTTCCCAAATGCCTTCTCCAGGTCAGGTCCGGGCATCTGCTCCCCTGACTGCACCTTGTCCCCGCTGCCAGTTCCCTAATGTATAGGGAAATAACAAGGTGACCTGTAGCCTCCAAAACACATATCCAGGCCTAACCCAGAACTCTATGTCGATCTTGTGTGGAAATAGGATCTCTTCACATGAGAGGAAGGATCTCCAAGTCACCCCCAAGTCAGGGTGACAAGTAAGAGGAATGAGGAGAACCGAGAGAGGGAGGCCAGGTGAGGAGGCAGGAGGGAAAGAGAGAGGAAGGCCATGTGAGGAGGCAGGAGGGAGGGAGGGAGGCCATGTGAGGAGGCAGGAGGGAGGGAGGGAGGGAGGGAGGCCTTGCAGTTGGCTGGAGAGAGGGAGGGAGGGAGGCCTTGCAGGAGGGAAGGAGGGAGGGAGGGAGGCCTTGCAGGAGGCAGGAGGGGAGAGTGATGCAGCCTTGAGAGGAGCTGGAGGGGCAGGAGGGATCTGCGCCCACCCATTCTAGAACTGTGAAAAATTCACTTCCTCTGCTTTGTGGCCTGGTTGGGCAGATGTCACTAGGGCGTGGAGGGAGCCAAGTGCGGGCCCAGCTCTAGCCTCCCTTTCTCCCCTGTGTGCAGCGGGGGGTCTCATAGACTCCCACAGGGAGAAGGTCATTATGGTCCAAAAAGCATGTCCTTCACTTGGCCTGGCTGCTTTATCTGGGTGCATGGGAAACGCCCCCGAGCTGCCTCTCGTAGCAAATTTTCAGTGTAAAAACCAGTCACTAACCATGGACACTGTGGTGCGCACCAAGAGGCCAGAGTGTGTTCCCCTCATCTAACTGAGGCTATGCCCGCTTCCACCTACTCCTCCAGTCCGTCCTCTCCCCAGGTGACCTCTGTGTCCCACTGCTCAGATTCCGCTGAGAGCCTGCCGTGCTGTTCCTCTGCGTCTGGCTTATTTTGCTCTTACCGGCACCTTCCAATCCCTCCCTGCTGATGCAAATGCTGGTGCTGCAGTTTGGAAGAGAGGTCCCCAGGCTCCGCAGGAGCCTCCCCAAAAGGCAGGTGCGGAAACTTGATCCCCACCTTTGGAAGTTCAGAGAGGGCCCTCAGGGCGAAACCCATGATTGGACCCTGGTGGCCACAGAAAAGGGAAAGAGGCAGTTCCCGTGTCCTCTCGTGTCATCCACTGCCCAGTTTGGGGATGGCGCCAGACACAAGATCATCACAGATGAGGCCCCTAGACCTGATGCCCCAGGGTGGTGACGCAGAGTCAGCATCTTTTCTCAGAGGAGTTGAGCTCAGGCGTCTCATCAGGAAGCACACGTAGGCTTTCCTCTCCGCCCATCGGTCAGTTGTGGATGCGAAGGCAGCTTCCACAGCTGGGCCACAGTGGCACAGAGGAGCCTGACCGGAGAGCAGCCGCCTTCACAGGGTGCTCATTCCTTGCCTGGGCCACACCCAGAACAGGGGCTGCAGGGCCCAGGCCGTTTTCCCAGCCTGCTGTGGGGACAGTGCGCAGGCCAGGCACCCCTCTCCCTGTTTGTGTGTTTCCCTTGAAGCCGAATCCAGCCTGGCGGGCACGAGGCACTCTCTCGCTGTGGTGGGCACCCCTTGATGGCTGGTGACACTGACCACTCCCAGGCAGCTATTGGACACGCGTGCGCCGCCTGTGAAATGACAGTTTGGGTCCTTCGCCGCTTAGAGACTGTCCCATCTCTTTCGTTTGTTTTGTTGTTGCTGTGGCCTTGTGTGAGCTCTGGCTGTGAACTTGGCCAGACGGAGAGTTGGAGACTCTCCCCCCGTTCTGTATGTGGTCCCAGCACTCTGTGGATTGCTTCCTGTGCTTTGCAAATGCTCTTTGGTTTGGCATAGTCCCACCAGTTTGTTAGTTGATTTGGCTTTTTCCCTGAGCTTCAGATACGATACCACAACAGCTGCTTGCAGACTCCTTCCCGGCCCTCTGCATCCTGCCCGCAGTGAGTTAGATGTCAAACCTCCCTGTTCATTCACCGTCCACCACCAACCCGGTGAGCCAGAATCCACACATTGGAGGAAAGAGCAAGGCCAGCAGGGGCCTCCCTGACAGCACCCTCCCTGGCCTCACCTGCCTGGCTCACCCTGAAGGTAATGGCTGCAGGTGCTCCAGCTGCATGGGGCACATAGCAGGGCGCCCAGGAGCTTGGGCTCAGCCTATATCTGCATATATGTGATCACCACGCCAGCCACCCAAGGCACCCTGTTGCCAGGTCTTGCAGAATCAGGGTACACCTGGTTCTGCAGGGAGAATTTCTTGCTTTGTCCTTTGACACTGGTAGTGTCAGAGGAATTTAAAGTGGACATCAATGATTAGCTGAACATTTTTAAAGTTAGCTGGAAATAAGCCAAGTGTCAGCCTCCTCAAACCCCCGACCAAGAACACAGCCCAAAGAAATAGCCTTTCCATGTCCTTCAAAGTCTGCAGAAAATAGCAGCAGGGCTTCCAGGATGTGCAGAGTGAAGGCAGCCAGGTGCTCTCCTGTCTCCCAGCCCCGGAGTCCCATACCCCGGTAGCCCAGCCCTGAAGAGACCAATGTGCCTCCTGGAGGTCAGGACAGGCAGATTCCGACCACCAGGCCGATCCCCTTTGAAGCACACTTTGAAACCAATTTGCGTGTTGGAAATGTGGCAGGGGAGGAGCTTGCTGGTATCCCCAGCTCCACCAATGTTGCCTTCCAGCAGCAGCATAAGACACTCTCAAATAGCAGCAACACAAACACTGTGAAATTTAAAACCACCCAAGGATATCTTTAAAGGACTCCATCTCCGGCAGCAAAGTGAAAGGAACAGTTTAGGCGTTAGACAGAGTGCTCCCTGGGGTCCCCACTGCTGTCCAGATGAGCGGCCGGAGTTTTCACATCACTGCCTGCCACCCATCACCCAGGAGCGCTCCAGATGCTGCCCGTAGGCTGACTACCTAAGCTTACCTGCGTAAGTCCCATTTGTTCTTTATCCCAAGCAAACTTGTGGGTAACTGATGTAAAATTCAACTCCTACGACTGTGTAATTTTTAATATTTAAGTTGTGAATGACTGTGAAGACATTTAGGTGGCAGAGGGAGATGCCTTTGAACAGAATCTTCCAGCAGGAGTTCTCTTGCCTGCGCCTATGTGCTCCGTATGAAGACCACGCGGGGCTCTGGGGAAGTAACCGCCGTCTGCACACACCACAGTCCAGGGTTTGAACACTTTTCAGAGTCACACCACTGCTCACAGCTGTGCCTGGAAGTCCCACTCGATGGCCATGGCCAGGGTGGCTGTGGGTGACCAGCCCCTCAACTGCATGTTCCTCACCTCCCCCACAGACCCAGAGTGGCTGCTGGGCACACTCCTCCTGGCAGGGATCACATGCTGCAGAGCTATAGGTTGGGATGGCTCCTGCCTCCTGTCCACCCACAAATTTGGCCTTAAGATAAAATTTAAATGCTCCATCCTGGCTGTTAGGGCTTGGATCTAGAATGTACCCCAAACGCTCATCTATTGAAAGGTCCCCAGTGCAGCAAGATTCAGAGGCCAGGCTTTTAAGCAGTGGCTGGATCAGGAAGGCTCTGACTTCACCAGATGACTAATCCATTTGGCGAATTAATCCATTGGTGACTGAATGAACTACTGGATGGTGGGACCTCACTGGAGGGAGTGGGTCACGGAGATCATGCCTTGGAAGGTTTTTTTTTTGTCCCACCCGTTCCTCTCTCTCTCTCCCTGCCTCCTCTCTCCCTCTCCCCCACCCTCTCCTTCCCAACTGCCATGACCAGAGCAGCCTTCCTATGCCATACCTTCCCCTGGTGTTTGCCTCACCACCTCCAGAGCAATGGATTAGCCAGCCACCGCTAAACTGTGGGCTTAAATAAACTCTTCCTCTTCCAGATACTGATCTCAGGTACTTTGGCCACAGCAACAAAAAGCCAGCTGACACGCTGGTGGTCCTGCAGTCTCCAGCCTCCCTCACTTCAGCCTCCTTGTGTCACTGTCCCCTGGCTGCCTGGTGTTGCATCCTGTAGCTGCCCAGAGTTTTGCATGGCTGGACTCTTCCCTGCCCCAGAGGCCCACTCCAAGGTCAGGGCCTCAATGGGTTCCCTGCAACCCCAGGTCCCTTGTGGGAGCTGTCTCCATCCCTTGAGCCTGCCTTGTCTCCTTGTTTCTTTGCCTTATCTGAAATGTCTCCATTCTTGACTGAGGCAGGCCCCTTGCCAGCCACTACCATGCAGGCTTCATGTAGGTAAGGATGCTGGGCCTCTACCTGGCACAGAACTAAGCACCCAGAGTGGCTCAATGAACCCATGGTAGTCATGGCCTTGTTGTGGATCCAAAGGGAAAGAAAGGTGGTGTCCTCGGGAATTGTCTGTGACTTATGCCTTGTTATCTTATTGACATGGCAGCCCGTAGAGTACTTCCAATGTTACGCTAGGAGACAGTAACGGTGCTTCCAACCTTACACTAGGGTACAGTAAGGGTGCTTCCAACATTACACTAGAGGACAGTAAAGGTGCTCCCAATGTTACACTAGGGGACAGTATTGGTGCTTCCAACCTTGTGCTAGGGGACTGTAAGAGTGCTTCCAACGTTCATGCTAGGGGACGATAAGGATGCTTCCAACCTTACACTAGAGAACAGCGTCCTGTGCTATGGAAGATGACAGAGCCACGTTGAATGAGCACACGATTTCCCATCAAGGCACAAATGGCATTTGAGTGGACTTTCATTCAGGGCTGATGGAGTCCATGCCCTGCGTTCTTTTCAACTGAGGCAGGCAGAGCACCCTGCTGGCATCCATCATCTGGTGATGGAGGTGGACCGGTGCCAAGGAGCTGGGCTCCTCCTTCGGGAGGCTCTGTGTCCACACACGGGCTGCGCTCTTCACTGTTCTCAGCAGCGGGGCACGTGGCCTCCCGCTCAGCACTCACCGCCCACCGGGGAAGGCCAGCCCTCAGGAGCCAGTGTTCCAAGTAAAAGATAACTGCCACCTGCCCAGGTGCAAGGGAAGAGACCTGAGGGTGTGGTGAGGGCTTGTCACAGGGGTGCGACCTGTGCATGGAACATGATGGGTGGCATGGAAAGCACCCCCTTCCAGAAGGGATGCTGGGCTGAGAAGGGATGGCCAAGCGTTTCAGAGAGACTAGAGTCTGTGTTACAGCAGGGGCTTAGCAGGTCTGCAGGAAGGGAAGAGTATAGAAGGAGGGAGCCATGTGGGCAGCAGGTAGGCACTGGCAGACACGCCCTCTAGGCCATCTGAGGTGACGGTGCTGCTGGTCCTACCTAAGGGCAGCAGGAACTGCTGCACCTCTCCCCACCGCCTCTCAGGTCTCTGACCTGCAGTCCCCTGCCTGTTGGCACCATTTTGGTAGCTTTTTAATCTTTACCCCCTTGAGTAGTCAAATAATAGCTATGCAATCATTTAATTCTGGAAAATCCACAATCATATATTTATGTGTGTGTGTGTGTGTGTGTATACACATTATATTTGCAAAAGGGTCATAATACAGAACAATGAAGAGACTGGGGTGTGGACAATGTGGGGTAACTATGCTTTAGGATCAAATGCATATCATATTGTTACTTTATAATAAACATTCATGATTGTACGACAACTCAACTCCTTAGGGGAAAAAAAAGGAATGAATCATTTGTGGAGTGTAGGGGGGACAGCTGGAGAGGTGGCTCAGTGGTTGGAGTGCTTCCCTGGCATGCGTGAGGATCCAGGCTCAAACCCCAGCACACAACTAGGTGTCGGAGAATCAAAGGCCAGATAGAAAATTAAATAAAAATTGATTCTTTTTTTTTTTCTCTCTCTCTCTTAAAAAAAGGAAGGAAGTGAACAGGTGATATTCAACCTTTCTTCCCCCATATTCTTTACTGGTGCATTAAAGTTGAACATAGTGACGGGCATTGTTGCTACAGGCTTGTACGCACACACAGTGTAACAATATGATTTGGCCATTTTCCCTCCCCAGCATTTCCCCCGCTCCCTTGGTTACTCCCACCCCTCAGAGTGACCTTTTCAGGTTGGTTGTTTTTACTCTGCATAAAACCCTGGAGATCCTCTAAAATAAATAAAATTAAATAAATAGATATATAACAATCTGCCCAGCCTGACCCTCCTGGCCCCGCCCCCGGCCTCCATTCCCCTCTGCCCACCACACGGTGAGCTTGTTCTATTCCCACTCCACACAGGAAGCCCCATTCTTGGTTTTGGATCTGATTTCGCCTACATTTTCAGCGCCCTGGAGGAAGCTTCTGATGGCTTCTGTTTTCCTCTCTCACATTTCAAAGGCCCATGTAGCAATTCAAAGTCACTGGGGCCAAGGAGGAGGTTGTTTGATGCAGAAGCCTTAGAACCAGGCCTTGCCGAGGGCCTGTGTGCCGAGAAGCCTGGACCCGCAGAGCCCCGACCTGCGTGGCTCTCTCCAGACGCCCGGTGGCCAGGGTGCGCATGTGTGGAGCACAAACCTCAGGGCGAGGCAAGTTCTGCAAGCAAAATAGGCTCGGGAAGAAACCAGGCAGGAGGGGTCGAGGAAGAATCCACGCGGTGCTGATCAAAGGTGCAGATGAGACTCACAGAGAAAGATGCGGATCTCAGGATGCGTAGGCACACTCAGCTGCCACAGGAAAGAGTGGCCGGTTCGCTGGTGAACTGGAGGGCACGGACACCTGGATGGACACTTTGCTGGACCAGGTTGGGCAGGCCCTCTGTAGGACAGGGTGCGGCTCCAGCTGCCCCCTGTGGGAGCTGACTGGGCGGAGCAAGCCTGGGTGGTCCAACTCTGGGCTGTTGCTCTCCGGTCCACGCAGCAGGGGGACGAGCCTTATCTTAGGTGACTAGTGGCAGGCTGAGGGGCCTTCCGGAGGGAAAACCTGCTGCATGGGCGGGGAAGCAGAGGCCTGAACTGTGCTGCTGGGCCCAGCTGAAGGAAGGGTGTGCAGACTCAGGCTGAGTCTAAGACGAGCAGAGCCGTGTGCACACGGCCCCATTCAGGCCCTAGGAGAATCCCCCGAGCTGTGCGTGCACATCCTACTGTGTGACATTGCTCTGGCTGAACGTCAACCTTTCCAGGGCTGCAGGTCGCCCCTTCACCTCCCATCCTAGACTCAAACCCATGAATGAGGGGAAGCTGGGAAGTCCAATGTGTCAGGCATCATGAGGGGGCGTTGCACACACCGTGCCCAACCCCGAAAGCACTTAGGATGCTCTGGCTACATGTTCATGTGTTAAAATCTGCTTGTATTGTGATGGTAAGAGGGGGGGAATTCTTGTGTGCACAGGATTTGGAGGTGAGGCCTTTGGAGATGGCCAGGAGGGTGGGCCCCGATGGCAGAGTGGCTTTGTAAGAAGAGTCCTGAGCTGTGGACTTGCTGTGTCCTGCCATGGGATGCCCTGGGCCATGATGCAGCAAGAAGCCTCACCAGAAGCACAGATACCAGCACCATGGCCTTGGACCTGCCAGGCTGCAGAACTTCTTTTCCTTATAAATCACCCAACCTGTGGTATTCCATTACAGCCACAGAAAGCAGACGTAGACTTTTCTCCCAACCACTTAGAAATATCGTAAAGGCTGTTGTAAGCAGACCTTGCAGCTGGAGTTACTACATATTTATTAGCTGCCGGGAGAAATGCATTCTAGCTTACACATTTGCAAATCGACTTCAGTGAATGGATTATGGTACATTTCAGGGACGTGGTCCACAGTGATTGTTCCTTTGGTGAGTTGATTGACATGAATTCATTTTGACAACCAATCTGTGAGAGTCCACGCTCGTCTCCCATCAGCCACAGGCTGCCCAGCCCCCACCACCCTGCTCCACAGCCCCACTCTCGTCCATGCAGAGCACCTGCTCCAAATTAGGAATCTTGCTCAGTATATGTTGACTTCTCCACCGCCAAGCACATGAACAAGCCTTAGGAATTGTCAGTCACCAAGGCCTCAGTGCGTCCCTCCTCGCTGTTGTGACTCCAGGTGACGTGGACCCAACTGGCTCTGCCCCTGGGGCACACCTCCATCAGAGGGAGCACCCCCTCCCCTCCCTGCTGTTTCCATGCCACCTGCATAAATGCGGATCAAGACTTGGTTGGTGACCAGTGTTTCTCTGCCAGAGTTTGCAGCTAGCCACCTCCCACTCCATGCAGGTGTGACTGAGGGGTCCGGGACCCATCTCCACCTTGGGAATTCCAGCTATCAGATGTCCTCTTTAGAGATCTATGAAAACAGTTAGCAGAGGTTCCTTGGGCTACCTGTTTATTTGTCTTAAGAAGTGCCAGTTGTGTGGGAAGATGTCAAATGGTCCGCAGGTTATTTGGATATGGGACTCAGAGATTCTACTCTCGTCCTATGGGGCAAGCACCATGCCAAGTGCCCAGGCAGAGCCCATGTCCCGGAGAGTGGCTGCAGCCAATGACGCCATCAGCCCCCAAGCAACACAGAGCAATTTATCTCTGCTGCTGGCACTTTAATAAACAGCTGCTTCGGAAAATGCCTTGGAATGAACACGGATCATGACCGAAGCTTTTTGAAAGAAGAGCAGGGGTTATAGTTATAAAGCTGCCTGTTTTGAAAGCAAAAAAGAAAACCGATTTGGAAGCAGTTTTTAATCACTCTCCCTCGGGAACCAGCCCGTCAGGTGACCCCAGGTGGATCCTCATGAGATCAGCCTCAAACAGAAGCCCAGAGCAGGGGAAGGTGTCTCGGGACATCCCGGAGCTGTGCTGCTTCCCCCTCGGTGGAGGGCTCGCCTTCCCAGGACTGGGTTCCTTGTGGGTAAAGCGGCACCCAGCCCCGCCTCCTCTTCCACAGGCTTTTGCCAACGTCTGCCAATTGTGGGCTTGGCCTTCCTGTGAGTGGATGAAGGAGCCCCCAGGGTAAGACATCCTGGGACCTGGAGCAGCTCCGTTGGAGAAATCAAGAGAATTCTAATAAAAGTCCACATTTCTGAGACTGGCTACCTGGGATGTGACTCCCACCTTCTCGAGCAGACTCCCATGGTGATAAATACAGGGCTGGAGATGATTCAAAACAACAGAAGATCAAATGACTTGCCTCCCTGAGCTTCCTAGGGACAGCGTGCAAGCGGACACGGCTGCTCTCCGGTCAAGGGTTCTCGCCCGCGCCCTCTCTATTAGCTACTCAACCCGCTTGGTTTCTTTTTCTGTTGCTGAGTCTGCCAAAGTTCCCCAAAGACTGTAAATAGAAGGACAATTCACCCTAATGAAACCAGTCTCTGGGATAACTTTCTGGTAGGCCCCAGCAAGCTGCATCCAAGACTGTGCACGCAGCGTCCACCAGCCCTGCCCATCTGGGGTGCAGGGAGTCAGCAGGGAGGCCAATGGCCCGCTCTGCTACAGCACCCTCGACTCCCTGTTGCTAAGGAGCCTAGCGGAGGTGGATGAGAAGGAAATTCCATGGCAAACACTCACCACTGCTCAGTGACAGGAAAGATACCACCACAGCAGGCCAGAGATCATCTGTGCGTGGTCCCCAGGTCACCTCCCCTTGCACACTACCCGGCCCTCGGAGGCCTCAGTGAGCGCCTCATCAGAGGCAGAGAGTGCTGAGTTCTCAACTGGGAAAAACCTGGGCCCTCGGCTTGACCCCTGCAGCAGGCTGTCCCAGGTCCTGTGCTAGGAGACCAGATGTGGGCTGG
The DNA here is from genome assembly GCA_004027875.1 of Aplodontia rufa. Classification (NCBI taxonomy): domain Eukaryota; kingdom Metazoa; phylum Chordata; class Mammalia; order Rodentia; family Aplodontiidae; genus Aplodontia; species Aplodontia rufa. The sequence goes on from PVKS010018231.1 coordinate 38,727, forward strand.
GACAAGGCTCGCCCTGGGGCAGAACACGGCACCATTCAGATGGCTAACCCAGGAGCCTCCATCTGCGGAGCACTGGCTTCCCATCCTTCACCGTTCTATTCCGGCAGAGGAACGGATCCGATCGCCTAAGGAGAAAATAAACCAGCACCTCTTAATTAGCCTAAGTATAAGTTTTAAATGGAAGTGCTTAGCAGGTTGAATTCTAAATTGAAGAGGCCAAATAGAAAATAATGTCAACTATTTCTCTGAGCTAAAGTGTGGATGTTTCTAAAAGTCAAAGCAAAATCGAAAGTCTGAGATCTGTTTTAAAATATTCCAGATGGGGCAATGGGAGTGAGGAGATGGGCCAGACGCGGACCATGGCTTCTGGGGTGAATGTGGGGCCCGGGTGACCACACTTTCCACTTTTGTATGTGTCAGAAATGTGCAGTAATTCATTTTTATCCCACATGAGTGTCATACTCTTCAGTGTTTTATTGACTCTTTTTATTAAGGAGTGCAGTTGTTGTACAATCATAAATGTATATAAAATAACAACATGATATACACTTGATACTAATCCAGTCACCCCCACATCGCCCACACCCTATTTTCTTGATTCTTCTATATTACATCTCTATAATAGATATTAATGTCCATATATATATATTATTGTGAATTTTTCAGAATTAAATGATTCATAAGTATGATATGATTCCCCCTGGAGGTGGTAACAATTGTTACCTCCCTTTCCCACCCCCAAGCCTGTCCCCTCCCATCACCACCTACTTGTCTGTGGTTCCCCTAAATTATGTGTTGCTACACCTTTCTTGAGTCTAATACATGGGTTTGACTACAGTTCACCAGAGCCTGGGTTTTACTCCAGCCTCCACAAATGAGGGAAAACATTTGACCCCTGACTCTGTCTGGGTTTGGCTAACAGTTAGCTCAGCATGATTTCTTCTGTTGCTATCCATTTAGCTTCAAAGGCTGCAATTTCTTTGTTTCTAAGAGCTGAGAGGAACTCTATTGTATACATACCACAGCTTTTGGATCCATTCATCCATTGAGGGACAACTGAGTTGGTTCCATAATTTAGCTACTATAAATTGATCTGCTATGAATACTGATTTTGCTGTGTCACTGTAATGTGCTGATTCTAAGTCTTCTGAGAAAATATCCAGAAGCAGGATGGCTGATAGATACAAACCTAGCTTTTAAAAAAAATGTTATTAAGCAGTTGAGTTATCATACAATCATAAATGCATATAAAGTAACAATATGATATGCCTATGTTCTTAAACCAAAATAACCTCCACAATGTCCACACAAGTCTCTTGATTCTTCTATATTTCACTCCTACAAGCAATATAAATGCTCAGATTGTAAATTTCAAAGAATTACATGATTGCATAAGTATTATCTGGATTTACAGATTGTTGATTGTCTCCTTAGATACCGCCCTATTCTCCCTCCCTCCCCTCACCCCTCACCCCCTACATATTTATGGTTGCCCTAGATTGTGTGTTGCTATGCTTTTGCTGACAACCCTAATTTTTAAAGGAGTCTCCACACTGCTTTTCAGAGCAGCTGGACCAGTCTGCAGTTCCACCAACAGTGTGCTAGTTCCTGTCTCCCCGCAGCCCCTCCAGCAATTGTTACTGTTTGCATTCTTCATCTTTGCCAGTCTGACTGGAGTGAGGTGAAATCTTAATGAGGTTTTGATTTGCATTTCTCTGATTGCCAGTGATTTAGAACACTTTCTCATGTATTCATTGGCTTGCTCAATGTCCTCCGT
>PVKS010018232.1:0-40508 GCA_004027875.1 Aplodontia rufa
GTGATGAGTTTAAAAATTATGGTGGCCTCTTTTAGGCTTCTTTAGCTTCCTGTTCCACTAAGCAGTTTTCAAGTCATCATTACATTTTTTTTTTACTAATTTGTTAAATATGGACTTACAATTAGGAGGCAATCATTATCAAACAATCAAGAACAAATGTATATTCACAGAGCAAGCCAAGGCTGATGCCATTTCATGGTTTCCTCCCTTGGGTTCCCCATGGTTCCATGTTTCCCCCTATTAAATCCCTGTGTTAAATGGATTTCTCATGGAAGTTGGAGGTTTCCCTCTGAGTTGATTCCCCCATACTCTCTCCCTCCGGTCTCCTTGATATCCTACCTATTCCCTCCCCACTATGTCTCCTAGCATCCTAGGCAAGGTTCCCCCTGCTCGTGTAAAAATTCATACATGTTGAGGTTATTATTAGCTTAGTCATCTATCCTACTGTATCTGGTTGTATTCTAGCTTCCACAAATGAGAGAAAACATTAGCCTTTGAGTCTCTGAGTTTGAAATATTTCACTTAGCATAATTTTTTCCATTTCCATTCTTTTGGCTGCAAATGTCATAATATCATTTTCTCTAATAGCCAAGTAGTATTCCATTATATATATGTACCACAGTTTTTGAATCCACTCATTGAGTGAGGGGCATCTGGATTGGTTCCATAATCTAGCTATAGTAAATTGAGCTGCTAGAAACATTGATGAAGATGCATCTCTATAATATTCCAATTCTAACCTTTTTGGGAAAATACCCAGGAGTGGGATAGCTGGGTCATAAGGCAGCGCCAGCCCTAATATTTTGAGGAGTCTCTACACTGCTTTCCAGAGTGGCTGAACCAGTTTGCAGTCCCACCAGCAGTGTGACAGTGTTCCTCTTTCCCCACAGCCCCTCCAACTCCTGTCATTGTTTGTATTCTTCATTTTTGCCACTCTGACTGGAGTGAGGTGGAAGCTCAGTGAAGTTTTGAATTGCATTTCTCTGATTGCTAGTGATGTAGAGCATTTTGTCATATGTTTATGGGCTTTTTGGATTTCCTCCAGTGACAAGTTTTTTCTTAGTTCCCTAGCCCATTTATTGATTGGATTATTTGTGATTTTGGTGTTTAGTTATTTTAGTTCTTTGTATATTCTGGATATTAGCCCTCTGCCCGAGGTGTAGCAGACAAAGATTTTCTTCCATTCTGTAGGATCACTCTTGATTAAATCTTTAGCTGTGCAAAAGCTTTTTAGTTTAATTGCATCCCATTCATTTATTCTTGACTTTACTGCTTGCGCCTTGGGAGTCTTGTTAAGGAAGGCAGTGCCAACCCCTATGTCATGTAGTGTTCATCCTACTTCTTTTTTCAAACTATTGTAAAGTTGCTGGTTTAATATCCAGATCTTTGAACCATTTTTGATGTAATTTTTGTGCAGGGTGAAAGATAAGGATCCAATTTCAGTTGTCTACATATGGCTGTCCAAAAATATGGAATGCTTCACAAATTTATGTGTCATCCTTGTGCAGGGGCCATGCTAATCTTCTCTGTATCATTCCAATTTTAGTATATGTGCTGCTGAAGCAAGCACACCTTTTGGAATAACTAAAATTTTAGAAGATTTTTAACCTCAAGATATTCTTCATTTTTTGAACATCTGCTATAAATAACTTGCAAACAGTTTTACCCAATATTCATTATTTGAAGTGGAACTCCACAGAAGCAAATCTGACTGCACACACCAGTAAAAAAATTGCACTCAGTGAGTGTGGGAAAAGGACGGGGCATGAACTGCAGTCACATCTCGGGTGTTTCCTGATGAGAACATGTCTTGTGCCCATCTTGACTGAAGTTGTTTTTAATGCTTAGAATCATCTTTTCCATTAAGTGAAAATTTCTGCTATGAAAGGACAAGAACTATTTATACCTGATTTTCAAAGTTTCATGGAAGTCATAGATGCAAGTCAAAACAGCAATAGCACAAACAAAAAATTCCCACTTGGATCTTTTAAAAAAGGCTGGAAATAGTGATGTGTACATTGAGAATGGTGAGAAACTTTTAGCCTTATATCACAAAGAAGTTACTAACAAAATCTTGTTCCATTGATACACATCGTTGTAAAAAAACCTCAACCTCATAGAATACTCTTAAATATTAATTGAAAAAGATGTTTGCAGTGACATCTACAGTGGCATTACATTGAAAGATGTAGTTATAAGCACAGAGTCACACCACCAAGAGGAGTGTGTCCCCAAGCAAAAGTGATGTAAAGAGATGGCCTTTGGGAAGTTTTCCATCACAGTGTCTTATCTAGGATTTCAGCTGATGGATCACAATCAGTCAAGTGCCCACTTTGCTGGACCAGTTCACAGTTTGTCCTCACATTCTCCCTCCATGGACAGCAACCATGACAACTCTGAAATCCATCTTCTCTCTCCCAAAGCTCGTTTATACAACTCTAGTCAGTAAGTAAACATGTGTTAAATGGTCTTGTTTTTAAAAATTTGTGAGTGTAATTTAAATTCAATATTTACATGGATTTGCTTTTATATTTAACTCATTTTTCTCAAAATTTGAAGACATGTGGCAGGAGCAATTATTTACATTCATGTCATTGCTTATTGTAGGCAGACTTACAGGTTTAGTGTTAAACTAATGAGTGTAAGTGCCAAATAATTAGCTTGTTGGCATTTGATTGCCCCATGTTTTGTAGAAATCCTTCATGGATTGCTATTCTAGGTGTTTAAGTCTTAGTGATATTAGAGGCATCTGTTGTTGCTTTTTTTTTTTTTTCTGGAGAGAAGGACAGTGAGAGGGGGAAAGAGAGAATCAATTTTATTTAGTTTTTCCTGCAGCTTTTGTGACACTTTGTTGTGTATGTTGCATGCCGGGCAAGCACTGCAACTGCTGAGCCACCACTCCAGCCCCAACTGTTGGGGCTTTAGATGGGCTTGCAATGCATTGCTGTTTTTCTACATGGAAATTATGAACTAGGGAATCCCTCAATCTGTAATTTTACTGTGTAGCTTTTTTGAATATGTTATCTTCAGAACAAGGGAGGATTCTAGTAGGAGATATAGTGGGGAGGGAATCTAGAAGGTTTTATTGGTGGTGCTCAAAGAGGCTGTGAGTGAGATCTCTGACTGTAAAAACTTTTTTTTTAGTGCTTTCTGAAATCATTCAGAAGAGTGTTATTTCAGACAGTGGATGTGGTGACAGCACTGTAATGCAGGTTGTGAAATATTAAAACATGTGTGCTTAAAAAAATCTCTGTGCACCTGAGATCTCACATTCTATCTGCTTTCCTGACTATTGTGAGCCAGACAGGGAATAGACCAACAGCAACTTTAAATGTCTCTGACTTCGTAATACTCCAATGAACTCAGGGAAGCAAAGCAACCATGAAAGGAATGCCACTGCCTTGGGGAAAGGGTGAAGTCCACTGCAGTCTCAGCAGGTGCAACTGGGGGAACCCAGGAAGGTGACAAACAGAGGCTCAGAAGTGCCCTATGGTCTAGGGGTTGCTAATATCTGCAGCTATTCGAGCTGCTCCAGAAATCCCCATATTGTGGAGCTGAGCCAGTTGTCTTCTCTGGGCTATGCCGAGATTCCTGATGCAAAGAATCATAAGCATAATAAATTTGTTGTTATTTTATGCCCACGAGTTTGGGAGTGGCTTCTAATGCAGCAATGGATGATTGGATCATCCAGATTCCTGGAAGGAGAACAGCTTGATGAATGGTACACCCATGTATCATTGTGATAGATATTTCTGCATTGCCTACAATGAAAATATCAATCAAATTAGATTCACCAGCATTTTATTGCATGAATGTAGTTGAATCCTTTTCACATGTTAAGGAATTATGACTTTTTTATATCTATCATATCTATTCATTAACCGTGTTTCAATTATGATATTGATTTATAGAATTTAACAAAAATGATATTTTGTCTATTCCTTTTGAATTTTTAAAAAACCTTCTAATTTTTTCCCATTAGTTTATTGTGACTAATATCCAGAAGAATGTTAAATAATTGTACTGATAGTTGGCCCTCTGATCTTGATCCTAACTTTTGCAGCAATACTTCAGTGTTTCCCATTAACAAGATGCAGACTTTAGGTTGAAAAGGAAAATTATGCTAGGGCATCAGAGTAACACATAGTTAGATGTTGAATTTAGCCAATTTCCTTTCATCAGCTAAGGATTATGTAGTTCCTTGGCTTTATAATCTTTTAAGTTACATGAAAATATTTTCTAATATTGATTTTTCTTTGCATTTATAGGACAAGCCTTAGTAATTTAAGGAATTGCTGGACTGCATTTATTTGTAGCTAATTTATGATTTTTGCATTACTTTAAGGATGAATCTTGTCCTTTTCTAGTACAAATCAATTGCTCTCTAACTGCCTTAATTCTAGCTGAATCTTGTCTCAGAGATTCCTTTCCAAATATACCAACCATGGTGTTTTTCTGGATAGATTCATGCACTCTAAAAGAAATCTGGTACCATCTTTTGAAAAGATAAGATTTCTACCATCACCACCTTTCCACTATCACTAACTCATCTCAGTTAAGCAAGACATTGAACAAAGACTTCAGCATGCTAAGTGTTATTAAGGTGAATGTTAGGGTGATTTCAGAGTGTGTAAATGACTCCATAAAATAATGGTGGCGATAATTGGGAAAGACTTCTAAAAAGAGCTGAAATTGAAGAGTGAGGAGAAGTTGGCAAAAGAAATGAGAAGTGTTTCTAGGAAAAAGAAACAGAATAGATCAAGTGATGGCAGGGAGCTCACAGGTAACCAAAGGAAGTCATGGATGTCCAGATCCTGAAGGTGGCAAGTCAGATTGTACAGAAATGAGGTTGAAGATTTAGCCAGATGCTGTTTACAGGCACACATTGTTATGTTTTTACAGGAATGAGAAGTGTTTCCAGGAAGAAGGAATAGAATATACCAAGTGGTGGTGGGGAACTCACAGGTAGCCGAAGGAATTCAAGGATGGTCAGATCCTGAAGGTGGTGAGTCAGATTGTATAGAAATGAGGTTGAAATTTTAGGTAGATGATTTGTACAGAGACCTGTTGTTATGTTTGGATAGGACTGAAAAGTGTTTTCAGGAAGAAAAAACAATATGCCATGTGAAGGCAAGGAGCTCACAGTAACAAAGGGAAGTTGTTATGGTTTGAATGTGAGGTGTCCCCCCAAAGCCCATGTAAGACAATGAAGACATGCTCAGAGGCAAAATGATTGGGTTATGACAGCCTTAACCCAATCAGTGAGTTAATCCCATGATATGGATTAATTGGCAACTGAAGGCAGGCAGAGAGTGGCCTTGGAGTAATGACTTTGGGGTATATATTTTGTATCTGGCATGGAGTTGTCTCAGTTGATCTGCTGATCATATGAGACAATCAGGAAGCAGAGATGATGGTCTGCCTTAATGATGGTCTACCTCACTTCAATCCACAATGAAAGGAGCTGCTTTATATGGACTGAGACCTCTGAAACCCTAAATAAACCCTAACTGAACGTTTTCTCCTAAAATTGTTCTTGTCTAGTCTTTCAGTAACAGTAATGAAAAAGCTGACTAAAACAGAAGTTGATACCAGAAGTGGGGTGGTTGATGTGACTAACCTGACCATGTAGTTTAGAAGATAGTGGAGCCTTTTTGAATTTGTAGGAGGAATTGTAAAAGTTAAATAATGCAAGCTGGAAGAGCTTGAGATTGTTGTAAGTGTGGCTTGAGGGGTGGTTCTGGTGGGAGCTCAAAAGACCAAAATGCTGATGGGACTGTGGACAGCAAAGACAGGGCTCATGGGGTTTCAGAGGAAAAGGAGGACTCTGCTGGAAATTGGACTAGAGGTCATTCATGTTATGTTCTGGTTAAGAAGTTGTCTACATTTTGTCCACAGTCTGAGACTTTCTGTGAGCCTGATTTTAAAAACAATGGACTTCTTAATCTGGAAGAAGAAACGTCTAGGCAGCATAGTATTCAGGTGGTCTGGAATATTGCTGGTGGCTTTTACTCAAGTTTATGGTGGTATTGAGGACCAGAAAGCAGAATGGAAAGGTTTGAAAAACTTGGACTCGAAAGAAGGGAGTAAAACTGGGGCTAAAGAAATTGCAGTTGATAAAGACATTGCTACCACTAAAAAAATTCTAATGACTTTGCCTAAAGACAATAAGAAAAATGGCTGGAGGGCATCTCAGGAATTGGCAAGACCACACCCATCTCAGGATGAGACCAATGGGGCATCCTGCTTGCACAGGGGGGCTGGCCTAGGGGGTTATTTTGCCATGCTCAGCCATCCAGGCATTCAGAGGTTGCTGCAACCATGGGGAGGCTTGGCTATAGATTGACCTGGTGCAGCAACCATGTGGTTTTGGTTCTGCAGGACTGCAGGATGCTGGAGTTAGAAGGACATGTAGGCTTCCACTAAGATTTTAAAGGAAGGCCTGAGAGCACAGGAAATGTGCCCCAGGGTCAGAATCCCTGTGGGCAGCCCCTGAGAGGGTGATGCATGGAGATGTGAGGAGGAAGCCGAAGCAGCAGTGGAGACTCCCAATATTAGGAAATGCCAGTACCACAGGACATCTGGGGTGTCAGCCGAGGAAAACCGCAGGAATTTAGTACAGACAAGCTAAAAGAGAGGCCATGTGGGCTGCAGGCAGCCAGGCCACAGGGGTGGAGCTACATAAGCCCTTTGGAAAGAGCATCACTATGCTGTGTGCTCCAGATGCTGGATGTGGAGCTTGTACCCTTACATATTGGATACATGCAACTCAATGTGACTCTTTTTTTTTTTTTAAGAGAGAGGGACAGTGAGAGAGACAGAGAAAGAGAGAAATAACTTTATTGAGTTTTTTGTATGGCCTTAGTTGCTCCAACACTCAGTCGTGTACGTGGTGCTGGGGTTTGAACCCGGGTCCTCGTGCTTGCCAGGCAAGCGCCGAAACCGCTGAGCCACCGCTCCAGCCCCTCAATGTGACTCTTTACAGGGGCTCACACTTAGAGTTTGCTTAAGTTTAAAGCAGACTTTGGACATGAACTTTTGAACAATCTTGGAACCATTGAGAGTATGGGGACTCTTGGAAATGGATTAAATGCATTTTATGTTGTGAGATGGTCATGAGCTTTCAGAGGCAGGGGCAGAATGTTATGGTTTAGAGTTAAAGTGTCACTCAAAAGTTCATGTGAGGGGGTCAGCAGTTAAAGCACTTGCCTGGCATCTGCAAGGACCCAAGTTTGAACCCCAGCACCACATACACAACTAAATGTTGGAGAAATGGAAGCCAGATGGAAAAATAAGTAAAAATTGATTCTCTTTTTCTCTCTCTCTCATTGTCCCTCTCTGTCTTTTTTTTCTTATTTTTTTATTGGTGCAGTAAAATCACTGTCCCTTTCTCTTTAAAAATTAAAAAAGAGCTCAAGAGAGACAATGAAGAGATGCTCAGAGGGAAAGTAATTGTGTTAAGAGAGCCTTAACCTGGTCAGGGAGTCAATCCCCTATTATGGATAAACTGGCAACTGAAGGCAGGTAGGGTGTGGCTGCAGAAGGTGGGTCATTGGGGACATGACTTTGGGGTGTATATTTTGTATTTGATTCTCTGATTCCTGATCATCATGTGAGACTCTTCCCTCTGCCACACTGTTTCACTATGATGTTCTGCCTCACCTCGAGTCTCAAGGAAAGGAACAAGTCTTCTATGGATTGTGACCTCTGAAACTATGAGCCCCTAAATAATCTTTTCCTCCTCAAATTGTTCTTGTCCCGTCTTTCAGTCACAGTACTAAAAAATCTGACTAAAACAGAAGTCAGGGATAGCTGGATCTTAAAGGTGGCCAGTCAGATTGTATAGAGATGATTTTGAAGATTCAGGCATATGATTTGTACAGGGAAATCTTGCTCCTTGTGCTTTGCATGAGCTGAATTCTGGTTGCTCTCCCTCTCCACCTCTCTCACCCTATTAGTGTGTGCAAACAGAGCAGTTGTGGTCAAACTGAGATGGAGAGGAGCCCTTGCTTTGACCTTTGAGGTAAGCACACTGGGGTTCTCACCCACTCTCTCTTCTCTGATCAGAACCTTGTAAGTACCCTATTTTCTCTCCAACACTCAGCGCGCAATGTACTTTCTTTCTTTCTTTTTTTTTTTTCTTACTCTGAGTTCAGCTATGTGTTTAGAAGAACTTGGTTTGGCAGTGTTTTGCCACATGTGAAAAATAACTTTTTAGTTCAGTATGTGAAATCCAGGACTGCCACTGAGGTAAGCTCTGACCTTAGGAAGGGTGAAGTGTCTTACCCTGTATGATATGAAGATGCTGAAATTCCCTTCTGACATACTCTGTGCCTGCTGCCTACTCATGCTGAGCTATCAGTCCTCTCTTATGAGTAAATGTTTTCCATCAGGACAGTGGTCAGGCAGAGAAACAACGCAGGGAGAGATTGAGAAGAGGTCAAAGGAGCTGAAGAAAGATAAGATAGCCGGACTAAAAAGTTAAAGGTTCAAGTCTTTAAATGTTGGATGTCATCTGGAAGCTCCTCTGATGTAGTCTGGAGTCCATTACTCCTGAATTAGAAACATTATGTAAAAATTATGTAAAAGATATGAGCTCTGAATTTCTAACACTAAAGATCCTGGACTAGAATATCATCTATTCAAGATCTAGGGCTTGACTATCCTCCATTAAAATGGAAGCAATTACACAGCCACCTCTATGTTTATAGCTGCACCATTCGCAATAGCTAAATCATGGAATCAACCCAGATGTCCATTAATAGATTAATTGATTAAGAAATTGTGGTATATATACACAGTGGAGTGTTCTCAGCTGTTAAGAAGAATGAAATTACGGTGTTTCCAGTAAGTGGATGGAAATGGAGAATATCTTGCTAAGTGAAATTAGCCAAACTCAGAAACTCAAAGGTTTAATGTTTTCTCTCATATGCAGAAACTAGAGTAAAATAAAGGAAAGGGGGAAGGAGAAGATTAGATTAAAAAAACAACCATTCACATACAAATTAATAGATGAGCCAAAGGAAATCTGGTAGAGTAGAGGAAAGAGAAGGGGAGAGGGAAGGAAGAAGGAGGGGAAAAGACAGAGGGAAAAAGATGGATAAAAATTGTATCTTGCACCTCAAAGATAATAAATAATTCCCACATAATCAATCAAAACTGGAAAAAGAAAAAAAAATCACAGGAAAATCAGTATAAGAAAGGGACCAGAGGGTGGGAGGATGTGATGGAGGAGGGAATTGCTAGGAATGGATATTGGCCAAATTATATTGCTATATAATGTGCATATATGTATATGTAACATTTCCCATCATTATGTACAATTATAATGCACCAATAAAAAATTCTGAAAAAAATGAAAGCAATTCTATCATAAATGGCTGCAAAAATCCCTACGAATAAATTTAACTAAAGAAATGAAAGACCTCTACAATAAAAATTACAAAACACTGATGAAAAAAATTGAAGACCCCTCAAAAAATGGAAAAATCTCATATTTTCATGGATTTGAAGAATTAATATTGTTAAAATGCTCATATAACCCCATTTTGCCAATTCAATGAAATTCCCACCAAAACATCAATTACTTGCTTCACAGTACTAAAAAAAAATCCTAAAATTCTTATGGAAGTTCAAAAGGTCCTAAATAGCCAAAACAACGATGAACAAAAAGATCAAAGCTGGAATCATCACAAAACCTGATTTCAAGACATAATATAGAACCATAGCAATCTAACAGCAAGCATAAAGCAGACACACAGTTGAGTGGACAGAATAGAAACCCAGAAATAAACCCAAGAATCTCCAGTCAACTTGTTTTTAACACAGGCAGCAAACATGTGCATTGAAGAAAGCACATATTTATTGGTGAGAAAACTCTATATCTACACGCAGGATATTGAAACTTGACTCCTATCTCATTATGTTCAAAAAATCAACTCAAAATGGATCAAAGACCTTAAGTGTAAGAACGGAAACTCCAAAACTATTAGAAGAAAGCTTGTGGGAAACACTTGAAGATGTGAGCATAGACTATGATTTGTTGGATAGGACCCCCAAAGTATAGCAAATAAAAGCAAAACATGATAAATGAGAGAACATCCAACCAAAAACCTTCTGCACAGCAAACAACAGAATAAAGAGAAAGCCTACTGAATGGGAGGGAATATTTGCAAACTATCCTTCTGACAAAGGATTAATATCCGTAATATGTAAGCAATTCAAAAAACTTTCCTTCATTGCCCACCCAAGCTCAGGAAGCATGCTTGTGCCCACATTGCTAAGAGTTGCAAGCTTTGTCAAAGACCAAGACCAACTCCAGCTGCAGCTTCAGCTCCAGTTCTAGCTCTGGCTCCCAAAGGTGCCTAGGTTCACAAAGGTGCCCAGGTCCCATGAAATTTCCATAGCAAAGACCTCTGTCCATGAATATGAACCCTGGTACCCTTTCTGCAGGGGATGATGTCCACTGGTGGTATTTGTACAAATAAATCAGAGGCAGAAAGAAAGAAAACAAGGAAGCAAATTACTTCACACTAGGACAGTAGGAAAGATATTTTGAAGGCATCTCAGGAATCAGCAAGTCCCCACCCATCACAAGCCCCAAAGTATAAAAATGCATACTTATTTCCAAGATTTTCATTTGAGAAGAGAGTGTCAGAGTACCCTGCTTGCAAAGGGCTGCCTCAGTAATTATTTCTCCAAGGTTCATTTCTCCATGCTCAGCAATCGAGCACTCAGAGGCCACTATAGCCATAATTACAGCAGGTCCAGGTGTAGCTCACACAGGCAGCAGACCTTAGCATTGTCTATGTGACACTTGCTTTGCAGGTATGCAGAGTCAAGAGTTATGGGGTCATGGAAACTTCCACCAAGATTTCAAAGGAAAGCCTGGCAGAGCAGATAATGTATTACAGGGTCAGAATTCCTGAGAGAAACCACTGACAGGGTGATGCATGAAATGGAAGCTACAGTGGAGGCCTCAGGAAGTTAGAGATATTAGGGATGCAGAACAGCTGCTGAGGGAACTGCAGGTAGCCCTAGAGCCAGCCCAAGAGAGTGGCCATATTGGCTTCAACCAGCAAGGCTGTTGGGGTGGGGCTGCCCAAACCCATGCAAGCAGATATCACTGTGCTGTGTGCTCCAGGTGCCACACAAGAAGCCATAGGATTCAGTGTTTACCCTGTTTTGGTCTGTTTTTTTGCTCCCTTTTGGGATGGGAATGTTGTTCCTGTGCTATTCTATCTTGGAAATATGTAATTTGTTCTTTTGGTTTTTTTTTAACAGGGACTTGTAACTGAGTTTGTCTTGAATCTCAAAGAAGATTGTGGACTTGGACTTTTGAACAATGCTAGAACTGCTAAGACTTTCGGGATTCTTGGGGATGGATGTAGTGCATTTTGCGTTATGTGATAGACATGATATTTTCAAGGTCAGAGGCAGAAGGCTATAGTTTGGAAAAATGTCCCCCAAAGGCTTATGTGTTGAAGGCTTGGTCCCCAGCCTGTGGTGCTATTGGGAGATGGTGGAAATTTTAAGAGGTGGGGTCTAGTGGAAGGAAGTGAGGTGATTGGGAGCATGTCCTTGAAGGAGATGCTGGGAATCCTCCCTTTTTTGTTTCTCATTTTGCTTCCTGGCCACCAGAGGTGATTAGGTCTTTTCCGCCATGTGTTCCTGTCACCAGGTACTGCACCAATAGTGCCTGAAATCACAGGGCCAGTGACAATGGACTGAAACCAGGAGCTAAAATACACCTTTCCTCCTTATAAAGTCAATTGTATTACTATTTTGTGACAGTGATGGAAAGCTGACTAACACAACTGTCTCCTGATTACCCAGAGCATTTCTGTATTTTGTTTCTTCTAGGTCTGTCTTAGGTGAGCAGGTCCTATGCTGACTTTCATCACATCAAAATTTTAAATTTTAGATGTGCTTTTTCTCTTCCTCCCAAGATCTTCATTTTAGCTGACTTATTCTGACTAAAGATCTTCTGCGGACCAAACTTTTATCCCCATGCTTCTCAAGCTTTATTGAAAAGCACTGGTGGACTTTATTCCCAGAATCTCTGTCAGTAGGCTTGGGGCAGCACCCAAGCTTCCCAACAAGTTCTTAGTTCCTGCTGATGCTGCTGATTCATGGCCCATGGTTTCGGACTGCTGGTCTAGTGCACAATCAGTCTTCCATGTAACTAATATTACTACTTCCTGTGCCTCTGGGGATTCCTAGAATAAAAGGGCCATTTCTGTAAAGTCCAAGTAGAGTTGAAATTCTCTAAAGTGACTGTAATGAGGTGAAAGAAGAAACCAATCTCATTTCTTATCTGCGGTTGTCTTCACATGTTTCTGAGAAGACAAAACCAACACATATGAGAAATGAGTCCAAGAAGCATCATTTGATGGACAGGCGGAGGGGGCTCAACCAACAATCTCAAGTTGTAGTGGAAATTTCCTTGGAGGGGTTTTAACTGAAGAATGATAGCACTTGCATATGTGGAGAACTTGGGGACAGACAACTCGATGGAGGGAAGGAAAAACATGAATGATGACTGGAAGTTAGAAATACACATTACATGGATAGGAAAACCTTAACAAGTAACCTTCACAGAGCAGACGCTAGACAAACAGGAGCTGCAGAGTCTTAGTGGATTAAATTAAAGGAGTAAAAGTGGGGCCAGAGGAAGGTTGGTGTCTATTTATAGAAACTCCCCCTTTTCCTACCTCTTTCTTCTTCCTCAAACCATAGATTTTACTTTACCACTACTAACCTGTTCATCTTTCTCCCACTCCACTTCCTTTCTCTTTTTCCTCTCTCTTTCTTGCATGATGTCTGGTTAACAGTCTTGATCCCAGTTCCTTACCCTACTACATTAGGGAATCTGAAATAGCCAACCTCACTGGAACACACTTCCCTCAATCTGACCACTTCACCCAGAACTGAGGGTTCCTGAAGGTTGCAGAGTAGAGCAGAGAACTGGCTTTCTTGGAAAGGGCCAATTGTGGTCCTGCCAGCTGCTCCTCAGAGACCGATTACCCTTTATTCAAGGAACACTCATGCACATACATGTGCATGCACACACACATATATACACATACCTGTGAATTCATACACACATACAAACATAGCATGGTGGCCAGCTCCAAGCCTATTCCAAGTTTCTCCTACTTACACGTCTAGTCCTTACTGAGTTTAGCACCCCTAGGAGGAATTTGCTTTAGGACCTCATTTAATCTGAAGAATAGCAATGATTTCCTTCTCTGATTAGGTTTTTTTTTTTTTTTTTGGCTTAAGAGAGAGAGAGACAGGGACTGGAGTGGTGGCTCAGTGGTTATGGCGCTTGGCCAGCATGCGTGAGTACACAGGTTCAAACCCCAGCACCTACATATACAACTAAGTATCAGAGCAACAGAAGCCGTGTGAAAAACTAGATAAAAATGGATTCTTTCTGTGTCTCTGTCTCTCTCTCTCACTATCCTGGCTCTTTGAAAAAATGTTTAAAAAAAGAGAGAGAGGGACAGTGAAAGACAGAGAAAGAGATAATCAATTTTATTTAGTTTTTCATGTGGCTTCCCTTGCTCTGACACTTTGTTGTGTATGTGGTGCTGGGGTTCGAACCCAGATTCTTGTGCATGCCAGGTAAGCACTGTAACCCCAAGCCACTGCTCCAGCTCCTCCTTCTCTGAGGGATGGAGAAAATGACAGGTGCAGGCAGACAGCCAGGCACAGTGTTAGACATGGGTGAAAGGCCCCTGTGCATGCAAGTGTGACCCACTGGCCTTGAGACATTTCTGCACTCTAACAGGGATTTGAACTTCTACCAAGAGGATAATGCTGATGTTAAGGGAGGACATCAACTCCCAAAGTTCTCCTTCTACTGCAGTAAAACAAGTGGGAATTTCCCCCAGCTTTCCCCTGACACCGTCATCTCTCCCCTTCTTACTAATGCATTACTTCTTAAGAACTCTGAGTGTGTGGTAGTTGTGCCTGGGTTCGTGCCACTGGAACCCACCCGTTAGACAGTGGTTGGTTTTCCACTGTGGGCCATCAGCTCTGGACTTCCCCGTTAGCACCTCATTGGTTTGCTGCCTTTAGTGCAGAGCAGAGTGGGAAGAACAGCCTGCAGGTCAGAAGACAGGCTGCGGCCTTGACTATGCCCTCATGTTCATGTCCTCAGCCTCTGAGGTCCACTTGTTTTATGTTAACATGAGGATTATGGTATATGAGCCAAGGTCTCGTCTTCTTTCAGCATCCGAAGTCCCCCAGTATTGCTGGGCATCCCAGAAGAGCATGGAACTACTGCTCACCCCTTATACAGCTGGCCCACCAACTCATCACCCTGACCCCATTCTCAGAGAGTTGGTTTAATACCCTTGGAGCTCTACAGGGCTGCAGTTCTCAATGGGAACCAGGGGGAGTGACCAGACCAGGGCAAACAAGAGCAACACTGTCAAACCGCAGTGTTAGGAAACAGCCCTGAAGTCCTGGGGTTTGACCCCCATTGGTCATCACAGAAGTGATGATGTGGAGACACTGCTGGTCTCCGGTCAGCTTTGTCCCTTTCTTAGCATAAAATACCCCAGGAGATGGGTGGTGCTGAGCATGGGCACTCAGCCCTTCCTTCTGGTGTGACAAGTGCCTTTCCCACCTCCTGCAAACCACACCATGTCCTTTCGCGGCCGCTGGCTTCTAACCTACCCTGGATATCAAGGGAGAGGAAGAAAAGTAATGAAGCAACTGCTGCCCACACCACAAGCTGCCCCTGAGGCTGCAAAGGTTTCACCCATTCCTTCTCTTGTAAAATCAGCCTTCCTTTTACACCCGTGGCCATCTCCTCGTTATATGTCACATGAGTTTTGTTTATGGGCCTCTCAACATGTCCCAGGATGTCTGTGGCCACAGGTGGTGCTAGCCTGTTTCCCACAAATGTCTCAAACTATGAAAATGAAACTTCTTCCATCTTGTCACCTTACCTGTGTGAAGCAGCACTTCCTGTTATCTCTGCCACAGCTGTTTCCTGTCTTACCTCCTCCATCACAGGACAGAGTTGAAGTGTGGGACCATTGTCCTCTCCTCTGTTCATGGGTGCTCAGGATGGTCAAGTGGGCAGGCTGGGACAAAGAGGGACCTAGAGAGACAGCTCACTGAGGTAGGTCAGGCTCTGCAGACCCCGTCTTGGGCTGGTGCTGGCCTGCAGTGCAGTGAGGAACTTTTTCTGTGTGTCTGCAAAGCTCCACAGGGTCTCGTTCAGAAGAGAGCAACAGGAGCATTTCTGATTTCCTTGGGAGAAAGGAAAAGGACCACATGGTTGCCACAAGCTCTCTGTCTCTGCTTGACTCCTCAGGAACCAGGCAGCTGAGTTCCAAAAGCCTAAACTGCTATCATTTTCATTTTATAGCCTGCTTGTTTTGAAGCAAGGCCAACTTGAAATTCATAAGAAAAAGTATTCCACAGTGTGGACGTCCACAGTGATTGTGTGTGAATATAAAGATGGAGAGGTGTGCCTCCTGTTTTCCTCAGATGTCATTTCTTCACAATCAAGTGGAGGTTGTGGGTAGTAGGGTCAACCCAACAAACGGGCTGTGAGCCATTAGCCCCTCTATTTCCACAAACAGGTCTAAGTTAATAGTAGCAAGGCAGAAGCTCATAGAACACAGAAACAACGAAAACCAGGCATCAGTGACAAGAGATTCACCCAGATGTGCAGAAGGACGAGAGAGGTGAGGACATGTTAGGCAGAACATTCACATCGACGTGAGCACAGAGAGGCTCCAGCTGAGGTGGACACAAGGGAGGTTCTTGTCAGAAATCTCCTCTTGGGCTGGAGGCTGAAAGTGGATTCTATGATCTTCTCCCCGCTCCCAGGTCAGAACTCTGCACTTCTCAGTGTCTCCATCGGTAGAGAGCAGAGGGCTCTACTCTGCAGGTGAGAACGCCTCTGGAATCCCCCTGCATTCTGATACTGTGAGGATTTGTCCTGAGCATGTGATGGTCCCCCAGAGATGACCACATCCTAAACCCTGGCACCTGCGATCACACTGCATTGCATGGCAAGGGGAAGTGGAGGTGGCTGCCCATCTGAGTTAGAGGTGGGCAGATGATGGAGCAGATGGACCAGTGCAATCACAAGAGCCCTTAAAGCTGGAAGCTTCCTACTCCAGGTAGGCCAGGGCACTGTTACCAGATATGCCCAGGAGTGATTAAGGTACAAAATGCACCAGAGCTACACTGAATTTTAGAAAATAACACAGAAGTGTTAGGGAGAGTCCTCTATGTATTTTTTCAGCAATTCAGTTTCATTCAAAATGGAAGCATAAGTAAACATTTAAAATATTTGCCACTAAGTTGCTAATATTTGGACTAATATTGTTTTCACCTGTAGGCTAAATTTGGGCATGCTAATGGTTTTAAAGCAGGAGATCCCAGTTATTCTAACAGTAAAAACTCTACCACACATGTAAGACCACACTAAGAAAGCCAACAAATCCAAATCCAGGGGACACATTCAGTGATAAAATGAGTGCACACTGGGTTTCTGTGTGAAGTGAAGGAAGTGGAGGGGCACTGTGAAGCAGAACCCATGCTCTGGGGCCTGGGAGGGCAGGACGTACTGCCTGACACCACGCTGATAATGTACGTGGTGCATCAGGGACCTGTGATCTGATCCTGAGCATGGAGGACAACAGGGACTCAAGAGCAAGAATCCCAGGGTAGGCAGTGAACACAGGGTGGCCTCAGGGTTGAGAGCTGATTAGATAGCAAGGGAGGGCTGGGGTGGGTGCCGTTGGGGTAGCTTGAAAATGAGAGTCCATATCCAGTGCTCCTCACCCACCAGCTCTTGCCCTCTTTCAGTGAGCTCAGGTCTCATGATGGAAGTTCACTGTCAACCAGAAACAGCCTCCTCACACATTGTACCCTTTGTAAACTCTGACCTTCATTCTCATAGATGGGGGTTCATGCTACTCCAGCCCTCTGTGTCTTACCCTGAGTTCTCTCATTCCACTGTGGGCTTCAAGGTGCACAGTGTTGACAAGCGACGATCTCAGTGGTTCAAAGGACAAGACTTGCCCACCCTTGTGACAGAAATGAAGGATAGCATGAAGCAGGGATGGCTATTAGGGCCCACAATGAATGGGACAGTAGTCAGGGCCAAGGCACTAGTGGGGGGAAACCAGGTAGTGGACCCCAAGTTATAGAAGAGAAGGGAGATGGGCAGGTGGGTGGGAGGTCATCAGGTGTGGGGGTGTTTGGGGTCCTTGGGAAGCTCAGACCCAAACACTCTCCCCTTATCTCCTGTACCCACCTCAAAACCCTACTCTGTCCCTACCAGGAAAGGCTGAAGAGAGGAGCCACATCCTAGGTCATAGTCAGGACCCTTGTCAATAGATCAGCTCCACCCCCATCTGAGCCTCCCATCACTAACTAATTTTCACCCTGATTTCCCTAATGTTGAATTCCATAAGCTACCTTTATCTACTCATTTATGTAAACCATGCACTGAAATGCATAACCAGGTAGAGACAATGTGTGTTTTGTTTGGAATCAGAGCAGGTAAGTTTGTAATTGCCAAAACAAATAAAATTATAGAATTGTCAGCAGCACAGAAAACAATGGCAAAGCACTGCAAGAATACCAATGGAGTAGAACGGAAGACACCAAGACAAACCACTTAAATATAGTTACCTCATACTCGACAAAGGAGCCGAAGATACGAATTGAAGAAAAAACAGTGTTTTAAACAAATGGTGCTGGGAAAACCGACAATCCCTATATAGTAGAAAGAAGCTCAATCCCTGTCTCTCACCTTGCACAAAACTCAACTCAAAATGGATCAAAGACCTAGGAATTAGATCAGAAACCCTGAACCCAATAGAAGAAAATGTAGGCCCAACATTCCAACACCTTGGCTCAGGAACTGACTTCCCGAAATGCAAGAAATAAAGGAAAACATCAATAAATGGGATGGCATCAAATTGAAAAGCTTCCTCACAGCAAAGGAAACAATTAAGAGTATGAAGAGAGAACCTACAGAAAGGGAAAAACATCCCCCTGAACCACGGACAGTGCATTAATATCCAGGATATACAAAGAACTCAAAAAACAACACTGAAAGAAAAAAACAAAAACAAAAACAAGTAACCCAATCATTAAATGAGCAAAAGAACTAAACAGACACTTCTCAAATAAAGAAATAAAAGTGGTCAATAAATATATGAAAAAATGTTCAACATCTCTAGTGATCTGAGTAACGCAAATTAAAACTACACCGAGATTTCACTTCACTCCAGTTAGTATGGCAACAATCAAGAACATGAACAACATTAAAGGTAGGCAAAGATGTGGAAAAAATGGTATACTTATACATTGTTGATAGGAGTACAAACTGGTACATCCACTATGGAAAACAGTATGAAGGTTCCTCAAAAACTAGGAATGGATCCACCATTTGACTCAGCTATCCCACTCCTCGGTGTATATTCAAAGGACCTAAAAATAGCTTCCTATAGTGATGCAACCACATAACTATTCATAACAGCACGATTCACAATAGCTAAGCTATGGAACCAACCAAGATGCCCTTCAACTGATGAATGGATAAAGGCAATGTGGCATATACACACAATAGAGTATTACTCAGCCATCAGGAAGAACGACATTATGTCATTTGTCAGCAAACTGATGAAACTGGAGGATATCATGCTAAGTGAAATAAACCAGTGTCAAAAAACCAAAGTCCAAATGTTCTCTTTGATGTGCAGAAGATAATCCAAAATAAGGAAAAGAACAGAGGAACTGACAAAGGGGAAGGAGGAATGAGATAGGGAAAGTTCATGGAAGGAATCAGACTTAACTTTCTCATGTTCATACATGAACATACCATAATAAATCTCATCAACATATATATCAATGGGTCTCTAAATTAAAAAAAAACTTAGTTAATATCAGAAAGACCAGTAGAGTAGAGGGATGACAATGGTGGTGGGAAAGGGGAAATACTGGGGACTGAATTAGAATAAGTTATCCTATATGTATATAAAAAGATAGGGTGGGAGGAAGGGAGGGGAAGGAGAAAAACTGAAGACTGAATTAGAACAACTTAAACTCCATGCTTTTATAATTATGTCATGTATAATCTTATATCATGTATATCTAAAAAAAGAACCAATAAAAATGAGAAAGCAATGGCATTATTCTTCCTGTTGGTAGAAATAACTTTCTGCTCTATCACAATTGTATCCTTTGTATATTGCATCCCATGAAATTTTCTACAGATATAGTCTATTTTAAACATTTCTAATGTTTTAAGGAAGACAACATAAACTGCTTCTATTTTGATAACCAATTGCTTTATTTAAAAATTTTTTTTTATTTTTGAACAACCATACAAGTTTTTAACAAAATGATATAAAATGTGTATAGATTCTGGATATTACAATTACTCCCAGGAGTGCCCCCCCAATTGCCCACCCTTATCCCTCCCTTCCCCTTCCCACAATATCTCAAAAAAGGATTATGTTGTATAGCATTACATCTTATTTGGATTTAACACATGATAATAGACCAACTTTCTCACTGGCCAGGGTCTAGTCCCAACGTCCAACCAATTGCTTTATTTAACAAGACTTATGTCAGGTTGGGGCTGTCAGTCAAGTTGCTGCCCCAGCCTGAGGAGCTCATGGCCACATTATCCCCTTCTCAATATCACAGTTAATTGCCCTGTGGCTTATGTTGGGGGTTAGGAGCCCCAAAGGAAAACCAGTCCCTGTATTTACTTGTTTATACTAACCACCAAATTGGGGCACTACAGAAAAATAAAATTCCACATCAGATCAAAGTGTGATCATTGAAAACAATAAAAGTTTCTGACACAGACATTCCTAGGCCTGGCATCAGAGTGTCCTGCACAGATGTTGAATGGCATCTCCTTGGTGCTGCAGATCCAAGAGCCACTGATGTCTTGGCTGGCCTTGGGTTGAGGGTGACAGCAAGTCAGGTCTGAGGTGCAGCTGTAGAACCAGGACTATGGCACGGGACCCTGGGCAGGTGACCAAGCAGAGAGATCCAGGAGATTCGACACCTGACTTCATTCCTTACCTCTTAGATCTGTCTCTCCTCGTTGACTCAGCTCAAGTGCAGCCAGTGGGCAGTGGGACTCCTAGGGCAGGAGAAGGCACAGAAGGATGGACAGTGGCTCTTGCAGAGCAGTGGGAAAGCACCTGGCTCATAAGCTGTGGAAGATGTGTTCCAGGGGATTTGTAGATGACTCCTATAAAAGGATAGAGGGGGAAAGGAAGAGACCTGGCCTATTGCAGACTCCACAAATCAGAACAGGGGGTTGGAGGAGGCCCATCTCCCAAAGGACAATGTTTGCACCCTAAACAGGGTGCTTTGCACAGGGCACATGTCCCAGGCTTGGAGCTTGTGACATTGACTCTTTACACCAGGCACAGCAAACTACTGCCCAAACATGGCAATTGTGTAATTTCTTAAGTTTGTTGGTGCTTGTGAGGCAGGGCTGGCAGTAAGAGGTGTAGGGAGTGAGAAATGGAGAGATGCTCAGAATAAATAAGAGAACAAGGATGGACACACTACTTCCTGTCACAATGCCTTACTTTTATATGCAAAGTTTACCCATGAATGGTCTGAGGAAAGACATTTTTCTCTGCTTCTTCCTTTAGTTTCTTATCCCCTCATGCTTCCTCTTACTTGATTACATTTTCTTCATTTCCTGCTCATTCTTGCAGCTCTGGGTACACTCCTCCTCCACTTACTGTAATCTCCTTTCCTAATTGATCAGTGCACAATTCATCAAGACCTCTTCCTGCTCTTCACCCTTTCCTCTGTGTCCTTGCCTGTGGCACCAGCAGAGGAGACCTCCTTTGTCCTGCCCAGTTTCTCTGTCTACTTCATCAGCTCCTGTGCGAGGCCTGCTTTCTCCACCTTGTCTGTTCTGTTGTTAATGGCACAGCAGTGGTCCCCATGTTCCTTGATGATGCTCTTGAGGTTCCTATCTGAGTCTGCTGTGATGTCATGGAAGCTCTGATCCTTCATATCTTCTTTGTGAGTAAATAAGATGATTGTGTGCTTCACGGCTATCTCCCTATGAGAAATAGGAAGTTTGATGGTTCATTTTCAGAATGCAGCCTTAAGAGTGCCATATAAAAGGAAGCCATCTTAAGTCAGGGAACCATGAGTCTAGGAGGAAGCCATGTTTAAAACTCCCCAACATGAGTGTCCTTATACCTGCAAGCACTGCCCACTTCTTGTATCCCGCTAACTAACCTTCTTTGACTTTCCATATCCTATCTACATATTTCCTATACCTGGCCCTATCCAATCTTAGCCCATCATGTGTGTTGTAACCCTGAGCTCCTCAAATTGGAGTGAAGGGCAGGTTACATCAGACTGGGGATAAATACCTGTGGATTTCCTTTGCATGTGTGTACACTTCAGAACTGCCCCCTCCTGAAAGCCCACCCTCTCTTGGGAGTAAAATTTCTGCCCTGCTTACCCACCTCTGACTGCATGTTTGTTTTATTTCTAACATTCCCAAAGACAACTTTGCTCAGAGGAAGGGTTTTCTGCTCATCCATGTAGCAGCACACCTGCAGCACCAGGTGTAGGACCATGGGCTGGAATGGAAGATGCACTAACTGATCTTCCTGTGGGAGGTGTCCAGGCTCCAGCCTTGGGGTGTCAACAATGACAAGTTCTCTTCCCTTCTGTTGCCTGAATGCTTTCTAATGGGTCTTGGTAACAGTGTGGGCAGCAATTCCAGAAACAAGTTTATTTTCCCCATGAATAGTGTTTGCTGTGGCCCTTTATCCACTTCCAGTTCTCCTGACCAGAACAATCCTGAGAATGTCCTCACACTCAGCCAAGTTCATGTCAGGGAGCTCTGGAATTTAGGCTTCTTGGTTGGTTTAAAGGTGAAAAAAGACTCTGATATGTATAAACTGGAAGCCATTCCAACCTTTCTGCTCTTTATTTTTTCCCAACCTGAAGACAAAACCATCAGGGAATTCTCTCCTTGAGGAAGTCTCCCCGTTGCCTCCTACTGGTTATTCCAATTTCTATTGCACTTTTGCTCACTTTTTTGTGATGAAAATGATATTCACAATGTAAAATCCGGAATTTTATGATTTTTTTCCTTTTGTGTGATGTATTTCTTTTAGAATAAAACCTTGTATTTAAGATATCAAATTAGAGGAATCCTGGTGGAAGCAATTACCATTCTCTTTTCTTTTAAAAAGGATCAAAGAGGAGGGGGTCTGCAGCAGTGCTCAGCAGTTGTGGCACTTGCCTGGCATGTGCAAGGGCCCAAGTTCAAGCCCCAGGACCATATACACAACTGTTGGAGCAATGAAGACTACATGAAAAATTAAATAAAATTGATTCTTGCTTTCTCTCTCTTTCTCACTGTCTCTCTCTCTTAAAAAAAAAAACAAAGGCATTAAGGGGGGCTAAAGCCGTGGCTCAGTGGTTACGGTGCTTGCCTGGCATGCACAAGGACGTGGGTTCAAACCCCAGCACCATGTACAAATGAAGTGTAGGAGCAACGAAAGCCACATTAGAAACTAAATAAAACTGATTAAGAAAAGGCATTAAGGGTCTGGACATACAGTCTGTGGCTACACTGGAGGAGGTTTGTTAAAGGATATCTTTTTCTACACAGCCAACCCAATCTGGGGTCTTTCAACATGGAAGGAAAAGAACATTTTGAGGGAGATATGAAAACTCTTTTTAAATTTGCATATGCTATTTAGAGCAGAGTTAGTTTTATTTTCTGAAGCTTTAAAAAAAGAAGGTAAATTTGATATAATTATTTTTAAAGTACTTTGCATATAAGAATAATAGCAGATCTGTTATGATCTTGAGTTGCCTAAACTATTTGAAGTGAGTTTGGTGGGTAATTACTGGGTAATCATGCATTGGGGAAAAAATAGGTCAGTTAGTTTCTAAATTTTAAGTTACTTTTGTGTCCAGTAGGTAAGTACAGATTTTCAATAGTGACCACAGTAAAGGTTGAATGTGAAAAAGACCAGTGACCGACACATTCCACACCAAAGAGCACAGTCCCTGCTGGTTTCTAGGGAAAACTTTATTAAGTCCTCAGGAACCAGAGATTCCCAGTGTTACTTCACTTAACCCAGAACACGGGAAGGGAGGGAAACTCAACTCTGTGTGACCCAAAGCTGACATAGACTTCACTGAAGAAGAAAACCACAGATGAATCTCATGTATGAATACCAGTGCCAAATCCTAATAAAATGATACCAAAATAGATTCTACAAGTTCTAAAAAATGATACATCATGCTGGGTGAGGTGGTGTACTCCTGTAATCCCAGGGGGTTGGGAGGCTGAGGCAGGAGGATCGCAAATTCAAAGCCTCAGCAACTTAGCAAGGCTCTCAGCAATTTAGCGAGACCCTGTCTCTAAATAAAAAATAAATAGGGCTTCAGATGTGGTTCAGTGGCTAAGCATGCTGGGTTCAATTCCCCTGTACCAAAAAAAAAAAGTGATACATCATGATCAAATGACCAAATGACCAAATAGGATTTATTTTAGAAAACTAGAGTGAGGGAGAAGGCTCACCAAGAGGAAAATTATTAATATAATCCACCACAACCACTAATGTTAGGAACATCCTATAAAGTATGAATTAAAACATATTTTCCCATTTCCTCCTCCCCTCTGTCTTTTGTTTCTCTTTCGTCTACTAAGCATCTAAGCCAGCAACTTACTTACATAATGGGGAGACATTTTTTTACTAAAATCCTAATGTCTCCACCTCAGTTACTCAGGTCATTTAGGGAATTTGTCAATTAAATTTGGAAAAATAAGTAATTAGAAGCAAAGAGGTAATGTTTCTAACTGGAGCACAGATATTGTGTTCTATTTGGCAAATTTGTTTCTCATGTATATGTGGATTAACAGTGTGCACAAAGATGAACAAATATGTAAATATGTTATAAATAACATTGAACAACCAAGTTATACATAAAGAAATAGGGTAAGTATATTAAATCCTGAGTGTAGATTTGTAGAGGTATCAATAGGGTCTAGTGTTTTTTTTTTCCCAAGAAGACAGGTAAATAGTGTGAGAGAAATAAGTGAAGGTGTGCGTGTGTGCATGGGTAAGCAAGCATACGTGTCTTTCCCAGCTCTGTCTGTTAGGAGGAGCCCTGGAAAGAAGTGACACATCATAGCATTGAGCACAGCAAATGCCCAGACCTTGGTTTCGAAGTGCCTCTACCCAGGAAAGGAAGCAGCCTCCCCAGAAAAGTGGCAGATTCCGGAATGTGTTTCTCATCTATATATCTGGCAAAAATCCAAACATGTGGCATCATATTCTGTTGGTGCAGATGTGAGGAAAACAGAGACTCTCGGACATTGCTGATGGGAAACAGTGCAAGAGAAACACTTGAGCATTTGTCCTTTCACACAACAGTATCAAATCTGAGTGCATACCCAAAGAGACCCCACCACAAGAACACAAGAAGGCAGCAAACGTCTATTGACATTTATAACAGCCAAGCAAGAAGAGGATCCCAATTACCTCTCCCAGGAGACTGGAGGAATAAGCTCAGACACACCGCACAGGACCTGCTCATCGTTTGTCAGGCTAATGAGGAGCATGCAACACAGGACTGGAAGTCATTCCCAGGTTATTCCACGGAGCAGAACCTGTGAGGACACTATCACCCAGTGCAGAAGGGCACAAGGAGAATGATTACTGTGTACAGAGAGAGGGATTAGGACAGGAACAAGATCTCTTCAAATTGACTTCTATAGATCTAATTTTAGAATAGCATAGATGTCATATATGAGTTCATGACAAAACTACACTGAAATTAATTCCCCCAAATCAAAAATAAACTGAAAGAAGTGTCCATAACCGTGTATCCAGGTATCTTTAAAAACACATGGATTTCACTGAATATCCCTAACAGAGTATCCGAAGATCAAGAAAAAGGCTGAGAAACAGTGCCACATCCAGCTGCAACAACCATTTCCTGTGATCAGGCATGGTATGCAGTACCATTTCCCTCCAAAAGCAACCAGGTATTCCTGGGGAAATGGCTAGTTCAAAGTTTTGGGGGAAAATGCATGAAATGACCTGGGACCACCTTTTTGGAGTTTCTCTGCATCCTGAACTCAAACTGAATAAATGCAAAAGCATCAAGAACAGTCCATGAAACTTGAGCATTGATGACAGGATATTTGATAAAATTAAAGATAATATCTTTGACATTATAGTCATGATGAAAAATGCCTTTATCTTTCAGATATACATATTAAAATATTTATATTATAATAAATATATATCATATATTTAATGATAAAATTACATATTGCATACTATTGGCTTCAATATAATCCAGGAGGTGGGATGGGAAGTGAGAGGGGGCAAACATGAGACCCTAATGACCAAAAGTTAGTAATATCAGAGCTTGGTGATTGATACAGGAGATTCATTATACTCACCTCTATGAACCTGTGACATTTTCTTTTTTGAAATGTTTGTGATTAGGGGTGGTGTTGCATACCTTTAATCCCAGTGACTTGAGAGGCTGAGGCAGGTGGATCACAAGTTTGAGGCCAGCCTCAGCAACTTAGCAAGACCCTGTCTTGAAATAAAAAAGAAAAAGGGCTGGAGATGGAGCTCTGTGGCAGAGTGCCCGTGGGTGCAATCGCCACTACCAAAAACAACAACAACAAAAAGTCTGGGGACTAAGGCAGTTACTTTGAGATGCCATGGGTACAAAGGGAAGCCAGGGATTGATAGTCTTGTCTTGGAAGTCTCTGAAGTGGTCCAATCTTTGCTCAATATAGTTTACCCCCTGGTCTGCCACCGAGATACCCTGTTGTCTCACTTCAGAACCCCAATCTCCCAGCTGATGGGAGTGCTGATGGTTAATGGCTTTCAGCTGAGCCCAGTCCCCACCCTTACTCACCCCTGATGGCTGTCCTCATCCAAGGCCATCTCCTGGGCCCATCTCAGCACACACCCCATGTCTGGTCAGTATAGAGGCACAAGGCCTGTCCTGGCACTGGTGTAGGATATCTCTCCAGGGCCACCTTGGCTCCTGAGCTCCAGTGAGCTGGTTTCCTGCACCCTGAAACTCATTGTATCCTCATGTTTCCTCCTTCTGTCACTTCGCCACAGGCACTACTCCCAAGAGCAAGCCTTACAGATTTCATGCTTGTACATTATCTCAGAATCTGCAACCTGCTGCACAGAGCCTGAGACACCCGAAAGCACTGTCTAGTCATCCTCCCTAAGCTAGCAGGAAGCAAGGGGTCAGCTGGGGAGGAGGGGTCCAGGCAGGCATCAGGGGACTGAGGCGGTGGAGAGCTTGGGTGCACTCTGCAGTGACTGGGCCTTGTGGTCAATTATTTCCTCATGAGGAGCTGGCTTTACCTGCAGGAGATTCAAAGCTCTACTTCAGAACCAACTTACCTTTCCAACTGAATTTGGCTTATTTCACTTAATACAGTGTTCTCAAGTGCCATTCATTTTTCTGCAAATGACACAATTTCATTCTTCTTTGTGGCTGAATAAACTCCATTAGGTACATATACACGCCACATCTTTATTCATCTTCTGACACACCCTTAGACTGGTTCCATAGTTTGGCTGTGAGTTGTGCTGCTGTAGACATTGTATGCATATACCTCTTTAATACGATGTCTTTAATCTTTAGGATGAATCCTGAGAAGTGTTATAGCAGGGTCACATGGTGGTTCCAAGCTTAGTTTTTTGAGGAACCTCCATACTGATTTTGATACTGGTCATACTAATTTATAATCCCACCAGTGGTGTAAAAGTGTTTCTTTTTTCTCCATGTCCTCTCCAGCATTTATCATTGTTTGTATTTTTGTTGAGTGCCATTCTGACTGGTGTGAGATGAAATCTCAGTGTAGTTTTAATTTGCATTTCCCTATGATGTTGAACATTTTTTCATGTATTTGTTGGCCACTTGTATTTACTCTTTTCAGAAGGGTCTGTTTAGTTCATTTGTCCATTTTTTAATTGGGTAATTTGATTTTTTTGGTGTAAAGTTTTTTGAGCTCTTCACATATTCTAGGTATTAATCCTCTGTCAAAAGAGTAGCTTGCAAAGATTTTCTCCCACTCTGTAGGTTCTCTTGTCACATTCTTGTTTCTTTTTCTCTGCAGAAGATTTTTAATTTGATCCCACTCCCCTTATTAAAACCTGGCATTACTTCCTGAGCTTTAGTAGTCCTATTGAGAAAGTTGTTGCCTGTGGAGTATGGATCCTCTGTTTTCTTCTAGTAGTTGCATAGTTTCTGGTGCAATTCTGAGGTCTTTGATCCATTTTGAGTTGATCTTTGTGCAAGGAGAGAGATAAGGATCTAGTCTCATTCTTCTACATGTCCATGGACAATTTTCCCAGCACCATTTGTTGAAAAGGATGTCTCTTCTCCAATGTATGCTTTTGGCAACTTTGCCAAAGATAAGATGACTGTATCTGTATATGTTTGTCTCTTTATTTTCAGTTTTGTGCCCTTGGTCTATGTGTCTGTTTGTATGCCAACACCATGCAGGTTTTGTTACTATAGCTCTGTAGTATACCCTTGAAGTACTGTGATGCCTCCAGCATTGCTCTTTTGGCTTAGAATTGCTTTGGTTATTCTGGATTTTTTTTTATTCTAAATTAATTTTTGGATTGTTTTCCCTAGTTCTGTGAAGAATGTCATTGGAATCTTCGTAGGAATTGCATTGAATCTATTTATTGCTTTTGGTAATATGGCCAGTTTAACAATATTAATTTGCTCATCCATGAACATGGGAAGTCTTTTCATCTTCTTGTGCCTTCTTCAATTTCTTTCTTTAGTTTTCTATAGTTTTCATTGTACATGAGTTTCACCTCCTTGGTTAGATTTATTTCTAGGGATTTTTTCGAAGCTATTGTAAATGGGACAGTTTTCCTGATTTCTTTCTCAGCAGATTCATCTTTGGTGTATAGGAAAGTTATTGATTTTTGTTTATTGATTTTTGTTTATTGATTAGGTAACTTGCTACTTTATTGAATTTTTAAAATTTTCTCTAGCAGTCTTCTAGTGGATCTTCCAAATATAGGACCATATCATTTGAAATCAGTGATAATTTTGATTTCTTCCTTTCCTATTTTTATCCATTTTCTTGCCCAACTGCTCTGGCTAGAAATTCGAATACTCTATTGGATAAGAGTGGTGAAAGTGCATATCCTTGTCTTGTTCTGGATTTTTTTTTTTAAAGAATGAAGAAGAGGAGAGAGAGAGAGAGAGAGAGAGAGGAAGAAAGAGAGAATCAATTTTATTTATTTTTCCCATCTGCATCTGTTCTTTATTTCTCTAACACTGAGTTGTGTATGTGATCCTGTATTTTTAACCCAGGTCCTCGCACATGTGGGGCAAGCATGGTACTGCTGAGCCACGGCTCCAGCCATCGTTCTGGATTTTAAAGGAAATGTTTTTAGTCCCCCCGCTACCACTTACAATGAGGTTAGCTTTGGATATTTTTGTGTATAGTGTTTATGATGTTGAGGTAGGTTCCTTCTATCCCTAGTTTCTTCAGTGTTTTTTTTTTAATTGTAGATGGATGGTGAATTTTGTCAAAGACTTTCTCTGCATTTATTGAGATAAGTTAGTTTTGTCCTCGATTCTATTTATGTGATGAATTACTACTTACTGATTTGCCTATGTTAAACATGAGTGAATATGGAAGTGTTCCTTTTATATTTCATGGTATAATTTGGGTAGGATTGCCATTAATTCTTCTTAAAAGCTCTGGTAGAATTCAGCTGAAAATCCATCTGGTCCTGGACTTTCCTTTGTTAGGAGATTTTTTATTACTGCTTCTATCTCATTGCTAATTTTCAAAATAATTCTAATGATCCTCTGGATTTCTGTGATGTCTGTGGTGATTTCTCCTTTTTCATCTCTAATTTTATTAATTTGGTTTTCTCTCTTTCTTTTGATTAGTTTGACAAAGGGCTTATCAATCTTGTTTATCTTTGTGAATAAGCATCTCTTCATTTCATTGGTACTTTGTATTTTTTATTCTCAATTTCATAGATTTCAACTCTTATCTTAATTATTTCCTTCCTTTTACTGGTTTTGGAATGGTTTGCTCTTATTTTTTCAAGAGCCTTGAGATGCATCATTAGGTTATTTGGGATCTTTCTGATTTTCTTATGTAGGCACTCCTAGCTATAAACTTGCCTCTTAGAATTGCTTTCAGAGAGTCCCAGAGGTTTGTGTATTACTATTCTTATTTGATTTTAAGGATTTTAAAATTTCTCCCTTTATTTCTTTTATCACACATTCATCATGCAAAAGTATATTGTTCAATCCCATGTGTTTATATATTTCCTGTAGGGCTTTTGGTGTTGATTTCTAATTTCATTCCATTATGGTTAGGTAAAATGCAAGGAATTATGTCAATTTTTTGTATTTGCTAAAAGCTGATTTGTAACTTAAATATCATCTAGTTTGGAGAAGTTTTCATGATCAGCTGATAAGAAAGTGTATTTGCCTACTACAGGGCAAAAGTCCTTTCTGGCTTTGTTGGATAGTATCTGCTCTGATGAGATTAGATCAACACACCTCTAGGGCCAGGCAGACGTCAGCCTGTGTTGGGAGTCTGGATCTCAGGAACCTCCTGAGAATTCTACTCGCAGGAGCAGGGGAGCCAATCCTCTATACACTCTTCTGTCCATGAACATGGTCTTCCCAAGCTTAGTCCCTGAGTGTATTCCCACCTGCCTGTTTAGACCTTTGCATCCTTCCTCCAATCTACCATCTTGTCTCCTGCTTTGAATTTTGTAAAGTCTATGTTTCTATGTGCGTCCTTTAAAGACATTCTTTCTTTTTCCATATTAAGTTTTTTTGTTGAGATATAATAAACATGGATAAAAGCACTCTTATAAGTTGACAGCTCAGGGGCTTGTCACAAATTGAACACAGCTGGGTAACTAGCACCCAAGGAAATAGGATATTGTTTGCATCCCAGAAAGCCCTCTTGTGCGCCCCAATAGTAACTCTTGACCAGACTTCTGATAGCATACATTAGGTCAGTTTTTAAATGGCAATAAATGAAATCATGTACTGTAATATATACACTTTTTTTTTGCTTTTGCTGTAAGCTTTGAGATTTACTCATATTATAATATGTAAGTATAGGTGGTGTGTTATCATTGCTGAATTCTATTTCATTGCGTGAGTATAGTCTAGTTCATTTGGGTTGTATTGTGAATGGGTATTGGTGGTGTTTGTATTTTACTACTATTGTAAATAACTCTAATCTAAAACTGTAAGCATACACTTCATTTATATGTGTAACCAGGAGTAGAATGGTTGGAGAGTGACTATGTGTCACATCAACTTTCATCAGTACTACCACTGTGTTTTCCAAAGTAGTCCAAGCAACTTATACATTCATCAAGCATTTCATGAGACTTTTTTTTGCCACATATCCTCAGATGTTTTTAAAGTTTTCTTTATATAGGTCTTCTAAAGTTTATTCTTAGTTATTTTATCTTTTTGCTGTTAATTTAAGCATCATGAGTTATGTCTAATTGGTTATTATTTGTTAACTAATAGTTGTAGCAAACTATTATAATTTCATTTAATGTGTCTCCACCAAGTTTTAAATTGTTTTATTATAGTAGTTTATAACATATTCTCTTTGTTTTCCCAGATTATCCACAAATAATTATGTCATATGCACCTTCATAATTTTTATACTAGAAACTTCCTTGTACTTTATAGTTCAGTGCAAATCTTTCCTCTAGACAACTGGAGGGAAAATAGTCAACATATACTTCTATTTTTTTCACCTGAATTTAGTTGTCTAACTCTCCAATAAGCACGGTGTTCGATTTTAAGTTGAGATAGATAGATCTATTCATCTTTCACTCTTCAGAGGTTTTTAAACAATCAAATGGTGACGGAGTAGCATGATTTTCCTTCCAGCATCTGAATTGTTCCTCTTTGGTTATCATAATGGAATACCTGTGGCTGTGTGCTTTATGAAGAGGCTCAAGGGCATGGGACTGGCATTGGCTCAGCTCTGGTGAGGGCAGAAAAGCAGACACCATTGCAATGGCTGCAGTGTGTGGGAGGGAAGGATGGCAGGGCTGGACAAGACTGCTGGGAGGAGCCAGGCTTGCTCTTTTTCTAACAAGTCACTCTTGGGAGAGCCATCTAAGGGTTGCGGGTGAGCCACCTTAGTCTCTTCTGAGGACATGTCCCCTCAAAGCTGAGGACAACCCCCTGAGCTGTCACCTTATAAGAGTGCTTTTATCCATGTTTATTATATCTCAAAACAAAACAAAATAAAACTAGGTGCTGCCTCTAAAAGGTCCCACCCCCATTTACATCTTCATGCTGAGGACCCAATACCCAATGCATGAACTGTTGGGGGGCCACATTTCAACCATACCAAACCACAGCAGTTGTGAGCAGACCATCAAGTTATACTTACTTCCTTTTGGATATATTATCATCATGAATTTTATTTATGAATGTCCTAAAATTCAACTATTCTTGCATTTTCACTCAGTAATGCAATGTTAGTCTTTTAAAGAACTGCTTGTTGATATTTATTTATTGTGTTTATAAATATTTATAAGTGAACCTGCCCTTTGCTAATTAGCAGCAGTTTATGAATTTACTTGGTTGCCCCAGCGTCTGCTGACCTGTTTTCTCAGGGTCCCACCTTCATGTAAAATGTTCATCAAGGTAATTTTATCTCTCCTGATAAGCATTTTGGTACCAGATCTTCACAGTATTAATGAAGAGATGGGACAAACACTTAAGGAACTGAGGGAAGTCTATTATATGAGTTGAGAGAATTTGGCAGGGATCAGACTCGTCCTGGATTGCCTAAGGGGTGAGGAGCCACAACCCTTCTCAAAACAAAAGCAAACAAAAAAATTGTGAGGATAAAATCCCAGAAGCACAAACCTATTGATAGACGAAGATTAATTAAATCCTAAAATCATAGCATGCTCCCCCCCCCCCCTCATCATGGCTTAGTGTGAAAACCAGATTGCAATCAAAAGAGCTGCTAGGAATTTTACACAGCAATTAGAAACAATGATATTGCAGCCTTTGAAGGTAAATGGATGGCTATGGAAGAAATTATGCTGAGTGAAATCAGCATAATCCAGAGAACCAAGGGTCGATTGTCTCCATTCATCTGTGGAGGTTGGGACTAGACCCTGGCCATTGAGAAAGGTGGTCTATTATCATGTATTGAATCCAGATAAGGTGTAATGTTACACAGCCTAAAACTTTTTTTAGAGATATAGTGGGTAAGGGAAGGGAGGGATACAGGTGCGTAATTGGGGGGGGGCACTCCTGGGGGCAAATCTAGTATTCAGAAACTATACACATTTTAGACTATTTTGTTAAAAAACTTGTATGGTTGTTCAAAAATAAAATAAAATAAAAAAAGAGCGCTAGGCACATAGTTAACTTAAGAGGGCGTTCCTAGGGAAACCCAAAGACAGCAGGGAGTATAGAACAAGACACCAGAGGAAACAGAAATCTCTGGAAAATAACTCTACATTAAAAAAAAAAAATCAAACTGTGTAACTTGTAGCCAGGTAAATATAAGATCTTCCAGTTTTATCTGTCCCAGTTCCTACGACATGATGTATTCCATAAGCACATCTCCTAAACGTTACAAAGCACGCTAAAAGTCAGGGAGAAGCACACAAAGCATCACAAACAGACTCTGATGTGACCCCAAAGGGAAATGTGAGACCTAGAATCTAAGTTAACTTGATTAATATGATAGAAGTCCTTATGGAAAAGGTACACAATATTCTAGAAAAGATGCTTAATGAAAACAAAGAGAGGGAAAGCTTTGAGAAAGATTGAAAAGGAAATGTTAGCAACCAAAAACACAGGAACCGGAATGAAAAATGCCCTTGATAGGTCCATCGATGGACTGGGACAGCTGGGGAAAGAAATCAGAGAGTGAAGATCCTGCAGCTGGAACTCCCCGAAGTGAAATACAAGAAGAAAAAGTAATAAAATCAAAGTGGGCTGTCCAAGAACCGTGTGGCCATTTCCAAATGTATAACTCCTATGTAATTGGAATACCAGGAGGAGAGGGAATGGGAGAACAGAAACAATATCTGAAGTAATAATAGTGTAGAGCTTTACAAAATTAATGATAGGTGCCAAACCACAGACTCAGGAAGCTCATTGAACACCAAGAATAATAAATTCCAGAACGTCTACACTGGGCATATAATGTTCAAACTACACAAAGTTAAAGAGAAAAGCTTGAAAGAAGCTAGAGCAAATTAAACACTACTTACAGAGGAACAAGCAATAATGACAAAAGGTTGCTCATCAGAAACCATGTCAGCAAGAAGAGACAGGAGTGAAATATTTAAAATGAAACATTTATGTAAAAGCCACCAACCTAGAATTTTGCCTAAAGTGACCTTATCCTTCAATCATAAGGGAAAAATAAGACTTTATTAGAAGAAAAAAACAGAGGAACTGTTGGGCATGGTGGCACATGACTGTAATCTCAACAGCTTGGGAGGCTGAGGCAGGAGGATCACAAGTTCAAAGCCAGCTTCAGCAACTTAGGAGGTCCTAAGCAATTTAGTGAGGCTCTAAGAAACTGAGTGAGATCCTATATTGAAATAAAAAATAAAAAGGGCTAAGGATGTGGCTCAGTGGTTAAGCACACTTGGATAAAATCCCTGGTAATAGAACAAAACAAAATGAAACAACAGAGGGACTATGTCAGTAACACACTGGTCCTGTAAAAAAAAAAAAAGTTAAAATGTGTTCCTTAGAGAGAAGAAACCTAGATATACATTAAGGTAGAAATTAAAATTTGGGTAGGAATAAAGATGAAATTGCTCCTTTTTCTTGCTCATAACTGATCTAACAGATAATGGTTTGTTCATAGTAATAATAGTAACAATGTGTTGTGCAAGCATAGCATCAAGATGAGTGAAGCAAATGACAGAACAGTCAGAAGGGAGGATTGGGAGTGCTCTATTACAAGTTTCCTGCACTACCACCACCCACGAAACAGTATGATGTTACCTGAAAACAGATAGATTAATTATAAATGTATGTTGTAAACTCTTGGGCACCACTAACTTAAAAAAAAGTATAGTTGCTATGTTCAAGGACATTATAGGACTGGCCTAGCTGAGGGAGAAGGGCCAAGCACATTTTAGGCTTTAGCTAGATGAAAACTGAAGGTGTTAGCAGGAAAAGAAGCAAAAACCAAAAATTAAAAATAAAAAAACCTCGTGAATATTCATGATCCTGCACCATCAGTACAACCTTTGCAGGACAACTTTGCA
Organism: Aplodontia rufa; assembly: GCA_004027875.1. Classification (NCBI taxonomy): domain Eukaryota; kingdom Metazoa; phylum Chordata; class Mammalia; order Rodentia; family Aplodontiidae; genus Aplodontia; species Aplodontia rufa. The sequence continues at coordinate 34,350 of PVKS010018232.1, forward strand.
CCCAGTGATCAGTGTCTTGCCGAAAGAACCCCTCCAAGGTAAAGAGATCTGTGCCATCCCACCACATGGTAGCAAGCACAAGGTCTCTGGTTCTGGAGGCAGCGTAGTCCATATCTGAGTGTGCTGCTCTGATCCCTGTACCAAGTAACAGAGGTGTGAGCTTAGAGTGGAGCCCAGAAAAGGAAATGGGTCCTAAAGCAAATTGAAGATGTAGGACACGAAGCCCTGTGACCTTGTAGAGGTGGAACATCTGACCGGGGTACCAAGTGACCAAATGCAAGTGACTGTATGAGCGAGATGAGAAGAGCCAGGCAGCAGTCTGTCATAAGGGAGAAGTATATCCAGGACTTAGCACGAGCAGGAGAAAGAAGCATGAACAAGGTCGTGAGCAGGTTCCTCAAACCCCATATGGCCACAGTGCCTCTGCTCCAGCTCGTATCTGAGGCCGCATGAGAATTTCTTACCACCCACTTACAAAGGAGGAGAAGGGCTAAGGTTGAAGCTGTATTAGCTTTACATGTGGATCCAGCTTAAAAATAGAATGTTTGCATTACAGACTTGTTCAGAGGGGCCCAAATGGCTTAGGAAATATCCCCCCAAAGGCCAGAGATTTGGAAGGTTCAGGTAATAAGGAGAAAGAACTGTGCCTGTGTTTCACAGGCCCATGGGGTCTGCAAAGGGAACAAATGAGGTTTGAGGACAAGGAGGTCTGGTATGTGAATGGACTCCTACAGTTAATGTGTTCCCCGAAGCTCATGTGTTGTGAACTTACCCTATATTCATATGTTAGTGGTATTTGGAGATAGGCCCTGTGGGAGGTAATTAGAATTAGATGATGCTAAGAGGGTGGAGCCACATGATGACATTAGTGACCTATTGGGGGACATATAAGATCCAAACAATAACAATGAATGATTAGAACCTTTTACATCATGGATATTTATTAGTTTACATGAGTGTTCTTTGCTACGCATGAATGACTTAGGCTTCTGATGAATTTTGAAGCTATTGAGGGAGTCTACTCCTATAAAACCCCCCATTGACACACATGACCACTGTTATTACTCTAAATAATAAACTGTGTTTTGTCTCTGATCCAGAAGTTTCATGTCTCCCACCAGTGTCCATTAAACTGTCAGTAGTGTGTGATACCCTTCACAGTTCCAGACAGTTCCTTATTCTGATTTGTTAGATGGGATGTCTCAGTAGTATATCAAAGACACTGTTAACTTTCAAGACAGTGGATGGACTGATACTATAGAGGGATGAGAGGCAGGTGAGAGATTAAAACCTACACTTTGTTAATTCATTACATACCTGAATCTATTTGGGATGTGGCTGATGGACTGTAGCCACGTGTGTATATGCGCCTTCTAATTCTTAAGATACAGCTCAATGTCTTCCATACAGGTTATAACCCTAACACATAAACCAGATAAATATTGCACATACAAAAAAGAAAACACAGTTGATTTCACATCTAAGTATTAATGGAAGATGAACAGATATCACAAATGAAATTCAACCATGATTAAAAAGTAATAAATCACAACCAATAAAAACCTGGATTACTGTTGGGGGAATCAGCAATACAGTTTGTCATATTCATAAATGTAAGAACAAAATCACTTGATCGACTTCTAAAGATAAATTAATCAAGGAAAATCAAGACTTCCATGTGAAGATTGTTGGAGAGGGGTTGATGGTATATTTATCATCTTCAGCCACATTAATGCTATGCCACAATCTGCTTTCAAATCCAGTGACTGACTCCCATGTATGTGGCTCTCATGATTGTGATTCGGTTGGATTTCAGCAGATTAAAGCTGGGCTGTGCTCAGTAGCTCTAGACCCCTTGTGGTGGTTCTCTGTGTCCCAGAGAGCAGAACCAATTTCAGTTATCTATATTTTTATCTGTATCTATTTTTATACCTATATAGTCTGCCCTCTGTATCCACAAATGTCACATTCATAGATTCAGTCAACTGCAGATCAAAACTGTAATAGGCTTACAATGGTTGGACCTGAACTGAACCGGTACAGCTATTTTTCTTTTCATTATTGTGTAAATAATACAATATAATAAGTGTACACAGCAGCCACATTGTGTTAGGTATTACAGGTAATCTAGAGATTAAAATGTAAGGGGTCTTGTGTAGTTATACTCAAATACTATGCCATTTTTATATTTTATATTTTTTAAAGAGGAAGAGAGAGGGGGGAGAGAGAGGGGTGGAAAGAAAGAGGAAGATTAACTTTATCTACTTTTTTCATCTGGCCTTTAATTCTACAACACTTGATTGTGTACATGGTACTGTGGTTTGATCCTGGGTCCTCGTGCATGGCAGGCAAGTGCTCCAACCTCTGAGTCCCTGCTCCAGTCCTGCCATTTTATATAAAGGACCTGAGCATCCACAGAAATCTGTCAGCAGTTAGATATTAAAGAACAATTGTTCCTGTTTAATTTTTAAATTTTTATCTGTATTGAAAGAGAAAGAGACAGAGGGATGCAGAAAACAGAGAGAGAGGAGAGAGAGAATAAAGCTTATTTTAAAGAATTGGCTTACACAAATGTGGGGACTGGCAAGTCCAAAGTCCATTTGACACGCTGGAAGGCTGGAAATCCAGATGAGAGTTGATGCCGCAGTTTTGAGCCCACAGTCCACAGGGCAAGCCAGCCATCTGAATTCTCAGGCAAGGTTTCTAATTGAGGCTGAATGCCTTCCTCTTTGGAAAACTCCATTCTTTGCTCTCAAGGTCCTTAGCTGATTGGGTGATGCCCACCCACATCATGGAGGGTAACCTGCTTGACCCAAAGCCTACTGGTTTCAATGTTAACTACAGCTAACCCTAACCTTCATAGGGACATCTAGCTAGTATTTGATCAAGCACCTAGGTACTACAGCCTAGCCCAGTGGACATAGTGTATTTAATATCATGACACATGTGGACTGTCTGGGGCAGCTCTGCTCCACATCCATTGTCTTCCTGAGACCAGCAGACTACTCCCATACCCACTCCCACATGAGCAATGTGTATGTGAAAAGGAACAGAGAATTTTATCTAATGAGTCATGGCCTATGTGAAATATTTGAGTGAAGGATTTTTATAGCATCTCAATTCAAAACTGCCCCTTGTTATCTCTCATCTGTGGAAGCTAGAATACATGGGGAAGCAATATGTTAGATGGCTAAGCTAACAATAACTTCAAATTTTATGATTGTCAACACAATAGGGGGATGGCTCCCTAGGATACTTGGAGGTGTAGGGAGGGGGATGGGGAGGGGGGATGGTGTAGGAAGAACTACTAGGAGACTGGAGAGTGGGAATATGGGGGAACTATCTCAGAAGCAGATCTCATTCCTCCACGAGATACCCATTTAATGCAGGAGTTCTTCAGGGGGAAACAGCAACAGGGGAAACCCAAGCTGGGCAACCATGATTTGGCATTAGCCCTGGATAACTAAGTATATACACATTGGTTTTTGATGGTTTGATAATGTTTCCCCCTCAATTCTATCTCTATATACATCTAATAAAAATATTAAAAACCTGCCCCTTGTTGTCACTTGGTTTTTACTATTGTTTTAGATGGAGAATAGGTGAGAGTTGGGGAAAAGGTGATAATCTTTCTGGATCACCTGGTACTTCTGGTACTATGAACTTGTGTTCAGTTCTTAAGAACACGGGTTCTGAAGCTGGACTGTGGGCCCTAATCCCAGCTGGACTGCTCACAGCTCTGTGCCTTGGCTAAGAGGTATAACCTTCTTGTGCCTCCATTTCCTCATCTGCAAAAACTGAGGATAGAACAGTTTCCTCCTCCAAGGACTGCTATGAGGGTAAACGACATAACTTATGTAAGGCTCTTGAGGAAGTGACTGGTATACAGCAAGTGCTATTTAAATAGTAACACAATTCTTTTTATAAACCACCTTTTTTTTTTTCTGTAGCTATTTCTCTGTAACTGTGACAAAACCTTTCTTCCCCAAAGCCCAGGTTGGATGGCGAGCCTAGTGCTGTGGGCGTGTTCACCAAACACCACATGCTCCCCTCAGTCCCTAATACCCTTGCAGTTAGGTGGGCCAGGTGTCTGGGTTCTGGTCAGGGATGAGGTTTAATAAACAGGTTATGAGCAAGACGAGGGATCAGGTTCGGTGGAGATGTGCTCTGCTTAAGAGCACACAGTGGTTCTTCCTCAATTAAAACAGTGATTGATTTGGCTTGCAGGAATCCAGGGGGCACCATGCAGGCAAAATATAAAAGTAATCAATAAATGAAACAGAGCTTAAACTGAAAAAGGAGCTGTGAGTTATGAACTCAAAGTGAAGGGTGGTTGCCCCAAGGGCTAATAAAGAAGTCTGCTCTGCTCTCTGAGACCTAAAGTTTGACATAGTTGCAAACGAAACCAGAGATCCCAGAATGGGGCTAATGTGGCCACAGTTCAATAGCACCAGAACCCCCTTCTTACTTCCTTTTAAAATATATATCACAAACCCACGTAGATGTTAAGCCACCTTGATTTTAGTCCCTGGGATTTCCATATTTGAATTCACAAAGATTGTGAAACTTCCTCCAGAAAAGAAATTACCCAAAATGATAGTCTGCAAAAGCATTCAACATCAGACGAACTATCTGCATCAGGCCGGTCAGGTCCAATTATGCTGCTGTAACAAGCACTTCTGAAATCTCAGTAGCTGAGTGCTAGGCTGATCTTTGACCTGCTCTGTTGCAACTCTGGGTAACTCAAAGTTCAACTGGAAGAGAATGGGCAATATTAGAATTAAACATAGATGATTTGTTTCAATTATGGATGAAATAACAATATTTTCATTACTTAGGCAAAGAAAGAAATGGTAAGGATCAATGTAAAACCTCAAATAATTGTTCAAGTTAAGACAGAAAATAATTGAAACTGGAACATTAGAAGATTCACACACACACACACACAAAATTTATAAACTATGTAATGATTGTGGCAAGTGCTTCATGGATATCAATTAGAACAGAAAAAGAGAAAATGAGAACCACTGTATTAGACTAACATTTTGGGGAGAATCTTAACAATTTTAAGTTACCTGGTAACTATATCATTATCTATGCTCAGAGGATCTTGATTCTTTCCTCCAGTGACCTCCTTTCAATTTCTGTGGTCAGATTTCTGGGGAAGGTCTTAGAAAACGTATTTTTGAAGTTCCTGTTTTTCTTCTCCCTTAATTTGTCTCTAAAATACTGTCCTTCCTTATAACACTCTTCTCTGTAAGTCTCCAGTTTAACCTTCTTTTGCATTTTCCCTTTTGTTAAAGCAGCGTAACAATTTTTACTAGACAATTTAAGCTTTAGAAAGAATGAGAATCAGATCTTGTCCTTGGAGGAGACTCTAAAAGAAGGGGACACCAGGGAAGAAAAGAAACAATGGATGTTTGCCCAGTACTGAATGCAGGATCTCCCTGGAAGTGGACAAGGCTCCAAAAGGTGAGGACAATAGTGTGTGTCTCTGGCCCAAAATTTTCTCAGGGTTCTGTTGCTTCTCAAGCCTCTGAGCCTAGTTATCCCAGACAGGATTAAATAACCCTCAAAGTAGAATTCTTGTTTGTTCTGTTTCTGAGGTCACAACTGCAAACGCCTGATTTCCTGACTCGCAGGGCCTGTCCCGGAGCTCCTACCTATTTCCTGCTTCTGGGTCTCACAGCCAAAGCAGTCCTTTCAAGACTGTTCTTGAGTTCAGATCACACTCTGCTGAAAAATAAACATCGATCTTGGCCTCCATGAGTTCCTACATCTTGAGAGCTTTCTCCTGGCCCCTTCCCTTGCTCTTCCAAGGAGCCCACAATGTGTGGACCACAGAGGAAAAGGCAGAGAGTTCACAGGAGTGTGGGGACGTGGGAGGCCAGAAACACGGCCTGTGCTCTTGCCTGTCGGCCAGCCTGGGGGTAAGTCTGAGTGTGTGTACATGCTTGTGTTTGCATGTATTTTATTTGTGTGTGTGTGAGAGTGTTTCCATATTTGTGTGAGTGCTGCATGTGTGTGTCTGTGCGTGTGTTTGTGGTTGAGTGTATATGAGTGCAGGTGTTTGGGAGTGGTGCGTGTGTGTGTGTGTGTTTGTGGTTGAGTGTATATGAGTGCAGGTGTTTGGGAGTGGTGTGTGTGTGTGTGGTTGAG
>PVKS010018233.1:0-40507 GCA_004027875.1 Aplodontia rufa
TTCTAAGTCCCCTGGAAAGATACCCAGGAGTGGAATAGCAGGGTCGTATGGTGGAGTCATCCCTAATTTCTTAAGGATACCAAGGCTATTTTTGACCGTAGCTCTTCAAGACTTACTGGCTCCCTCCCCGCCATCTCCATCTCCCTTCCCAGCCTCTCTCCGAGGCTGTCTGCCTGCTCCTCCTTCCCTGGGAGCGCAGCACCAGGTTGGAGACCCTGGTGCGCACCGGCCACCGCGCAGAGGCAGGACCTCAGCAGACGCCAGTGGCTGCGTGGCTGGCTGACCGCCAGCTCCATCATCTGCGCTCTCTGCGCCAAGGCATTTGGATCCTATTTACTGGGCTTTTATCTGCATTTATCTTTTCGACCATATGAATTTAAATTATGTCTTTATGTTTTACTACTGAGGCTGCCTGAATCCTCTCTTAATATGACTTCCTAGTACAGTCCATTTGCTATTCCAGAAGAGGGTAATAAATACTAGGAGATGGGAAATGGGCCACTTCTAGTAAAGTCTGCAACCCGGCCTGGCGCGTGGGAAGAGTTCAGATTTCCCAGCACCGCGGGGTGGGACTCAAGGAAGATACTTCATCTGGAAAACCAAAGGTAAGATATGGCCCTGTTCTCACCTGCCAAAAAGCACACCTTGCATTCTTTGTTTGCATGGCAAATTATGGAAAACTAAAAAAAAAAAAATTTATATATATATATATATATGCAAAACCAAAAATCAATGGTTGAAAACCGGTGGAGATTTTCAAAGAAAAGTCCTTTACCATAGTTGACAGACCACTGTGACAAAGCAAGGCAGGTCTCACCTGGTTGCCTTGGCCTTTTACTCTCCCGGCCTTGGACTGTATGAAAATCTGAAGCATTGATCTGGGGCTCTTAGGCATGAAACAATTACAGCAGGCATTGTAGGTTAGCTAGCCCAGTTTCCATCCCAACTCCCTTTTCTCTTTTCCCATCTGTAACTTAGAAACTGGTAAAATTGGAGGAAAACAGAAACAAAAACAGAAACTGGTAAAATTAACTGTTCACTTGTCCAGCATCTCCTAAAGCATACTCAGTCATGTCATCTCTTTCTGCCCAATGGAACTTTAAAAAGAATTTTTCTGGGCAATTCTGTACAAGTGTTCACTTCCCTGTACACAAAATCATGAAAAGATAGATGTTTCTTGGGGTATCTCTGTCCTGTCCCCTTGTGCTGTGATGCGGATGTGTTGCCTGGAGCTGCAGCAGCCATTGTGGAACTATGAAGCATCACTTCTGTGGGTATGTAGCTGTACTGTCCTGCCATGTGTTCACAAGAGGAGATACGAGGTGTATTCATTTGCTGAGCAGAGTGATGTTATATTCAGATGGCAGAGGACTTCATAGGTTTGTACATATCCTTTAAAAACAAGGTGACTAAAATAATTCTTACCAAATATCTACTCTGAAAGGCAAAACCAGGAAGTTGGCCTGTTGAAAAGATTTCTAACCCAGGTCAATGAACAAATGTAGTTGGGACAAGTACCATCGGCCTCAAGAACGTGAAGCTCAAAGATTGAAATGGAGACACCTCGGTCAATGTTTATGCTTACTAATAATGACTTCTCAAGGATAGTGGTGATCAATTATCAGGGCAACCACTTAAAACAGAAGTGATCCAGAGCAGCCTTCAAGTCCTGTCTCCAAACAGGACCAGCTGTGGAGCCTAAAATAAAACCATCGGTTCAAAGGAAAATATAGTCAGTAAAAAAAAGGGACCCTGGGGTGAGAGGAGGTGAGGGAGGTGGGACATGCTTGGGAGGGATACTGGCCAAATTATATTGTGTGTATGTATGGATATGTAACAACGAACCCCAACATTGTGTATAACTATAATGCACCAATAAAAATGTGGGGAAAAAATGGAAATCATAGTTTTTTTCATCTACTGAGATATATGTGGTGGGAAGTCAGCAAAATGGGCAAAAGAAAACATACAGGTGTTCCACTAAAGCTTTTAACAATATTGAGAGCAAATGAATCATGGTGGAATTGGGTGATGGCTGATGGGATTTGGAAAAGCTAGGATGGCAGCTACGTTACTTTAAATCCCCACGACCACGGTCAAGGAAATAGAAACTTGGAATATTAAAGCATGAAGAGTTCTTGAAAATTATCTGATTCAGCCCTCTAATCTAATCAACTTGGAAACCACAGTCCAGAGATGGTTTTAGAGTTCTCAGTTCTTGACACCAGGACAACATTCTCCTTCTACCCTATGATGTTCCATAAATACATCAGTTATAAGCAGTAATAAAAACAGATACCATGATAAACTATATACGTACTCTCCAAAAGTGATTGCAGATTAGAATAAAAACGACCTCCAGCTTCCCCAGGGCCTGATCACATCTGCCTTCAGCCTGCAAAGGTGTGTTATGAATGCCAAGATGAAGTTATTCTAAGGAAACTCTGGAGTCAGTTTCAGTATTGCCAAGAAAAAAGGAAAAATAAATAAATATATATATATACTGAAAAATGTACCAGAAGACAGAATCAGAATCATAACCTTTAAATAAAAAAATGATCTCTCCTCAAAAGAGATATGCAATCTTATTTATTCTTGCTACAATAGAGTTGTGCTGAACATAAGCACAGTTATCGTAATTCTCCATTCCTCTTGGGAAGAGGCAGCATCCCTTGAAACTTGAGTGAGGGGGTTAAGGACAAATAGAAGGAAGTATGATTTTACACAGAAAATAAGATACGTATGGAGCTCATTATCATGAAAGAGGCACAGGCGAGGAATATAAATGGATTCATAAAGGTTTTGACCAAATTTATGAATGTCAGAGCCATAAATGGCTACAGAGAGTACACCTAACCTTTAAGGTTAATGTCAGGGAGGAAAACTATGTCCTTTCCCTGCAAATCCCTGGAGGCCTCTGTTGTCAACACAGTATTGGGCTGGATGGAACGTGGGGCTCCCCCAGCAGCGCATAGGTACCCGGGCAGGATGAACCTGTATCTCCTCAATAGAGGCGAAACGGAAATTGTTCCATTTCAAAGAGGAAGCCTCACAGAAGGGTGCTGTTGTACTTCACTATTTTTGTAATCAAGGTTAAGCCAGAGGACAGATTTTGGTTTCTGGCACTGGAAGAAAGCCAAGGTTTGAAACCAAGCCCCATCCCTTGCCAGGCCCCTGGTGCGCAAGGCACTTTCCTTCCTGTGTCCCAGCTTCCACACATGTAGAATGGGGAGAACAATATCAATGGTGCAGGGGTTTTCAAGACCTATATAACAGGCATTTGTAAACTGAAAAACTATGACATGTGCACATCTACATGCACTCTATATAGAGACACATACATAATTACTGTAGTGACAGATAGCTTTAAGCAAACTCAGGCATTTTGGAAGAGAGATTGTGAGATGATATGGATGATCCTCGCTTTCTTCTTTTTAAGGAACTGATGAGAATATTCAAAAAGTACTGAAGACCCAAGTCAGATGTCATCTCCCCAAGGCAGTTTCTTTCTCCTCTAAATTTCCAGAAATCTTTGGTCATATTTCAGAGTGTTTGCATTATGACCTCTCTAGTCACTCACCTCCTTAATTTAGCTGTGCGTTCCTCTAAGACAAAGATCTTATCTTACGCCTGCATCCCTAACATTTGAGAGCGTTCCTGATACGTAGTTGACACTCAAGAACTGGAATAGATTACGCGTGACTCACCCCATCATCTCCAACTCACAACAGAATAAAATGATCCGGCTATTAAATGCAATAAACCAACAATGGCTAAAAGTCTATTATCATGTTTTAAATCCAGATAAGGTGTAATGTCTTACAACCTAAGGCATTTGTAGAGATGTACTGGGAAGGAGGCGGGAGGAAGAAGGATGGGTAATTGGGGGAGGGGCTCTTGGGGGTAAATCTAATTTTCAGAATTTATATATATATTATATTATTTCATTAGCAGCTTGTTTGATTGTTCAACAAGTAAATTTCTGAATTAAAAAAAATTCATCTTCAACCTTTGTAATTTCTAGGCTCCAGTCTTTAACTCCCTTATTTTGGAAACAATAGCATCTTGATTCTATTTATATGAAAATAAAAAAGCAAGATCTGAACTTTAGAGAAACGAAATCTTCATAAAGTGCCCAAGGTTGCAATTCTAATTTGCCTAAACATGCAGTTTGTACTTTTTCATATAAGATGAATACAACATAATTTTTGCCAATAACATTAAAATTTTAGATAGTTGCAAGATTATAGATGATAATTATCATCATCATCTTCAAAAAGAAAAATTTGTCATAGAACTCAGGAAAGGGATCAAAATGAGTGTGAAAATACAGTTCCGGTATAGAGTCCCTGAAGGGAGCAAACAGATGACAGTATTTACATCCAGTGTCCAGATCAGGAACGCTCAAGTTTATCCTTAGTGGCAACTTTCCAAGCATCTGTCTGGTACAAACATTTGAATACAATGGGCTGGACTCTTTTCTCCTTTTCCCATAGGTTAGGGTAGTTCAGCTTTATCAGATTTTTTTTAATGCCTTGGAAATTTTCTCCTCTCACTCATAAACTTAGAAACATAAATAGGAAGTAGACAGCTGCCATTAAATGACTATACATGTTTACAGATGCCTCTGTGTGTGTGTGTGTGTGTGTGTGTGTGTGTGTGTGCACGCACCCGCACACTGCTTTTCTCACTTAAGTAAACTGAACCGCAGCTGAAAGAGTGAGCGTGAAATGGGCCAATGAGCCACTGGACACGGGCATTTTCTCCAGTGTCCCCCAGGGCTCACCCAGCCCTACCACTGCCTTTTTAAGGACAATCTCAGGCCAGTTTTGCAGAGCTGATCCTCTGCTCCTCTAATTCTGAAAAACCATTCACTAATGTAACAGACTGTCTTGTCACAAGACCTGCAATGAATGCGTATTTTGGATCTGGTCTTCCCTAGCTTATCTATAGCTGGACTGACTTTCCTGCCTTCAGATTTCAGCCTTTTTATTCCCCAACGACAAATTTACATTGTTACTTAATAATATCCTGGCTTATTCTGACCAAGTACCAGGATCTACCCGCTCCACCTCTCTGCATCACACATGCTTCCTACACTAACCTTATTGTCATTATTTCCTGCTGTCAATCTCATATTGGAATAGGCGACATTGCTCTACTTTGTCATGGTGAAAAGTTTATCCTGCAAATTTTCAGCTTCTTAGGTCTTCCGTGAATGGCTGCGCTTATCCCGTGTGTGCTTCTAGGCATCTCCAGGGCTCTGCATTTAACTTCGTACTTCTAAAAGCATCTGTACAGAAATAATATTAATGTTATTGCAACAGACAGGCAGAGCCTCATTTCTCTTGGCTTTGACTGAAAATGCCTGTTCGTAGTGAGAATATGCAGACCTTGGCGTTTCTGTGTGAGGTCTGAATGCGTGTGGGTCCAGCCACTGGCAAAAGGAGAAAATAAGACACAACTGCCAGATGGTTTGTTTCAAAAAATACCAGCTACAATGGGCTGCTGATCCATAACTATTAAACTTGTTTTTCCAAAGGATTCTCTATTATGGAACTGGGAAACAGTCCTACCTTCACTCCCATTCTGAGATGGGGTTGCTTGGAAGAGTGGGTGATTTAAAGATTACTTAGCTCCCCAAATAGCTGTTTAACCTACACATTGGGTGTTTAAAACTCTGGGTATGACTGCTGATTATATCTCCTTTTTTTTTTTTTTGAGACCTGATTTAGAATTCATAGCAGGAAGGTAGAAAGTAGTAGAAAGATGATTGGATTTGGAGCTGAGTTCCAGGCTCTACCACTAAGTGGTTTTCCTTAGTGCATTCCTAAGCCTCAGTTCACTCCTCTAATGGCAATAACAAAATCTGCTCAAACTATGCCACAGTCACAGAAGTGTTTTAAAGTGCATTGGATTGCTCGGGGTGTAGCTCAGTGGTAGAACTCTTCCCTAGCATGTGCAAGGCCTGGGTTCAATCTTTGTTACTGAAAAAAAAATTGTCTAGTCCAGCAATTCAGGAGTTTGAGACAGGAGGATCACAAGTTCACGGCCAGCTTGAGCAACTTAGTGAGGCTCTCGGCAACTTAGAGACATCCTGTGTCAAAATAAAAAATAAGAAGGGCTGAGCATGTTGCTCAGTGGTTGAGTGCCCCTGGGTTCAACCCCCAGTACCTTAAAAAAAAAAAGAAAAAAGAAACACATGGAAATGAATTCTGTAAACCATCCAGGGCTATAGAATCTAAGTTATTATCATAAGACTAAAATAGGAGTTTATTTTTAAAAATAATGACAACTGAAAAGGAACATATTAATAACCTGGAGGCATTAGCAGCCTCAGTCGCCTTCTATTGACCAATTTGGAATTTTTGTGTCGTTAGCTTAATTCTATGTGGTTTTCTTATTTTTATCCCCAAGCAATTCAGCCAACTCTAAGCAGAGTTATAATATAAGTAATAATATTTGAGGGGAAAATCTGGTCAAAATTATGGTAACTCTTATCAAATTTTACCATGTACACTAGCAACAAGAATTCAGTAGAAAAGATTTAGCTCAAATGCTTTGCATTAGTAAAATTGATGGTATCGCTAGGTAACATTGATTTCTTCACTTAGTAAGCCTTTCACTCAATGTTTCCTCCAGGATCCAAGTGATCCTGGACCTACCTAACGAGGAAGACACCTTCCCATCAAGTGTCCTTCCACTTACTGCCACATCTGCAGACTCCAAGGTCTTCACAGTCATGATATCTCTCTAGTAGGCTGCTGGGTTTTGTGGACTAGCTTAGTTACCCAAGAGCAGTAGTTCCTCAGGGTTGAAGCCGTGGCTCAGTGGTTATGGAGCTTGCCTGGCATGCGCAAGGACACAGGTTTGAACCCCAGCACCACGTATACAAAGAAGTGTCGGAGCAATGAAAACCAGATGAAAAGCTAAATAAAATTGATTCTCTCTCTCTCTCTCTCTCTCTCTCTCGGAAAACAAATTAGTACCTGAATGAAAATCTGGCGTGCGAGTGAATGAGGTCACCTGCCTCTCCTTAAAAGCTAGCATATCAAGGTACTGCAACAGAGAAAGTCAAATGCCAAGAACGACTAGGACCAAATTCAACATCCCCAAATTGCTGTGCTTGGTAAATGTGACGACTTTTCCCTAAGATGCAAATAAAGAGTGAGGTGAGTAGCATGGGATGTCATTCATCTGCCCTGAACGGTGCTGTTCTAGGGTACAGTTTCTCAAACAGCCTCTGTGTCACAGACCAGGGAAAGACAGAGTTCCGAGATTTTCAAAGCAAAGGTAAGATCCAGTACTATGCAGCGATCCAAAAAGGACTCTATCAAGCATTCAAGTATTTTTTTAAAACATTATTTCTAAGCTATAATTCTTTCTCAAGCAAAAGAAGCACACATTTTAGCAGAAGATTAGCAAAACCATGAACTACAACTGCAAGTCTATAATCTTTAATTGGGCTCATGATTAGGTAATAATGACTATAGACCTGTAGTTATTAATTACAACTTTAAAAATAATCATGCTATTGAATAGCCATGAACATGAATGTATAAGGTTATAAGAAAAAATAAATTAGGCTTGGAGCATATAAGAAGTTCAATTAAAAACATACCATTAGAAATTCTGTTCCAGAATTATATTTCTTTGGTGGATCTTTCATAATTTATATTATACCATCTTCATATTTACAAATATATTTGTATTATGTAGTACTTCTGTGCTACAAAACTTGGAAAGAACTGAAGAAAGAGGTGCAGTATTGAAACCACAAAAATCCTGCTAGAGAGTTCAAGAAGTGAAGTTAAAACATATAGTTTTCATTCCAAATTCTATGATTGGATAGTCATGCAGCATGGGACAAGTCACTTTGCTTCCTTAGGTTCACTTTTTTGGTTTCTTGAAGCTCCTGGAGTTCTGTAGAATTAAAAATGTTAATGAGTACTGGGCACTTAATTGGAGCAAACTATACTTCATGCATTTATAATTAAGTCAAAATAAATCCTAATATTATATAGAACTATTATGAACCAATAAAGTGAAATGAAATAAAATACGATTCACCTCAATATGATATAGTAATTTAAACAATAAAAACAAAAAAATGTGAATGACAGAATGTGTATTTTTATAAACTCAGAGTTTGCTTGCATTAAATCAGGAAGCTGGCTTGTTTGTTTGGTATTCTTGGAGGCTGAGCTCTTCATCCGTACTATGATTTCAGTGACCATTACCAAACAGATATTTATGACCCAGTTATGCACAACTATAAGCCTTCTCATAGGTATATGCTACTTTATTACTAAACTTAGTCACTTTACAAAAACAACTTTGGACACGCTTTTGTTTTGACAACAGATTACAAACAACAACAACAACAAAAGATTCCAAAATTTTAAATACAGACGTAGCGTGATAGGTTGCTCCCTGCTTGCGTATTCAGACGGCTGAAAACCCAGAGAACTTGGGCAACATCGAGTAGCTTTCCCGGGCAACTGCTAACCCGCAGGATCTGGAGCGGCCAGCTATCTAATGTGAAATTCTTTTCATCTTTCCTCCACACTCCTGCAAAAAGCAGGAGGATTTCTGAGAGGCAGGAGACTCAATCGTTGCAACTAGGCAGCTTTCTTCCAGTCGGAGCTCATGAGGAAGGGCAATTTCATGTTAAACATACACAGCAGATGACAGGAAAAACGCGCACTGATAGCCCAAAATACATATGCAAACTGCCCCTTGGAAGTCTGCTTTCCCTGCCTTGTACAAAGTTAATGGAAACCAAGAACAACCATTCCAGAATCGTCGTCCCCTTTAATCCTTAATAACCAAATAAAAATGGGCAGCCTGTATTCAGGAACAGCTCTAGCAAGCAGACCTCTAGGAAACAAGGCTCCCTACAGACTTTCCCTTGATCTTAAAGCTGAACTTGAAACATTTATATGCACAGAGCACCTGGCCAGGAGATGTGAGAAGGCCTTTTTTTTTCCTTCACCTTGGCTCTATTTCTTTCTTTAATAATAAATTCTCAGTTTTCTTTCTTCCCTTCCTGGAAACTGATTCTATTCTAAATAATGTTTTTTGTTCTTTCTTAATAGTTTAAGGAAAGCAAGACAAACTTGAAAACTCCCCATTAACACCCATCCGGCTTCCCGCCTGCTGATCTGTATCATCTGTGCTTCATCAAAGATGAAGCAGAAAGTCAAGTCATCGCAGGTTAATTCCAATCAGGCTGAGAACTTCCTTTGTTTGAATTCAAAGGGCTTGGGATAACCTATTATGTAATTTAGTATCAACGGGCTGCACAAATCTTCCTTCATATGCCTTACTGGGTGAAGAAGTGATGAGATCGAAAACTTATTCTGACTGCACCTGTTTAAATACGCAGGTGTCTGCCTTCTGGTCAGATGTTAGACAGAGGAGGAACGCTGGAGTCTGTCCTAAAATGCAAAAGCCATCTGGGTCACATCCTCAGCAAGTTTATAATGCATTTAATAGTAGAAACAGAGGCAGAGTCCAACATACAGCTTCCCCCCGAATCAGGTAAAATCAGACAGACACTTCACAGCTATTTTGAAATAAACATATTTAAAGAAAGAGTATAGTTTGCAAGCTTTGCTGTCCCCTTTTAGTTCTATCTTTCTTTGCTTTCCTTCTTCCCCATTTTTATTGCACAAAAGATTTGAGGAGACACACCTAAAAATGGATAACCCAAAGGACGCAATACGTTCTCAATATGGTAGCAAAGGGAAAAGCAGTTGAGAAAATAAAAACCGAAGGAAATATTCCCAACTACACAGATGCAAACCATTCCCTGTTGTCTGGTTGTTGGAAGATGGAAGGTGTAAATTTGGCTCTATGGATGCCATGACCCTAGAGCAGCCCCCCAACATGGCTGTCTGGTTCATATCCTTCCTCTAATCTCTCCCTCCTCTAATCTCCTTCTCCATGCCTGAGGATTCCTCTACATAGCAAACCAGGTCCAGTCTCGGCATTGTTCATAATATGTTACATTTCCACTGTGCTTACAGTAAAGCAAGAGTTCCTCATGGTAGCAGACAGGACTTGGTAACCTGGCAATCCACTCCTTTCAGTGGGGAGAGGCTATATAAGTCCTGTCCCACAGTGCCCTCTGGCCACACCAAACCTTCTTCAACAACTGAAATATGCCCTTCCCTGCCCCACCTTGCCAGCAAGGTTCCCCTCTGCACTGCAGGAGCCTGAATTTGAAGTTGCTCCAACTCTGGGTCATGCTCCTCAGATGTGGCTGATCCGAATCAGGCTCCACCCGGTCCCTCCTCATCATGGAGTCTGTTACATTTTAGTATGTACTTAACAGATTGCTTTTTAAAAAAGTTTTAAGGAGTTGAGTTATTGTACAATCACAGATGCATATAAAGTAACAATATGATATGCATTTGTTCTTAAACCAGAATTACCCCCACATCACCCATGCCTCAGTCTCTTGATTCTTCTATATTTCACCTCTACAAGTGGTATGAATGTTTCAACTGTGAGTTTCCCAGAATTAAATGATTGCTTAAGTATTACATCGACTCTCGGGGGGGTATATTGTGAATCCCTAGATCCCTCCCTGTTCTCTCTCTCTCTCTCCCTTCCCCCTCCCCTCCTCTCCCCTAGCCCATTGCTTTTGCAGTTTGCTAATACACTCTTTGAGAGTTGGAGATGGGTTCCGTTGTTCTTTCATTTATTCCCAGTGTCAGGCTTAGTGCCTGACGTATCACTTGCTTGTCTATATGTTTGTTTGTCCCATGCATAAATAATAATCACTGACATTTATTAAGCATTCACCATGGGCCACAAAAGGGAACCAAGGTTTGACTTCATTATCTTTGTGGGGCAGGGGAATATCTATCCTTCATGGGAAGCCATTATCCTCCTGCATAGTAAAGTCTGAGCTAGGCTATTATCTTGTTTTACAGATAAGGAAACAGAGGCTTCGGGTGAATAAGTGCAGGTACTAAGATGCCTACCTGGTCCTTTCAAGCTTGAGCACTAACCAGTATCCTGCGCTGTCTTTCTAATGGCAAACGATGCTTCCTAATAGACTAAGCAATAAAGGAATGATGTACAGTTCCAAAATTCATAGCATCGGGAAACACACACCCACACACGCACACGCGCTAATCGTTGACTTCGAAACATGACTTTTCCTGGATTTTAAAATGCAAAAAGTATCTTTCCACAGGCCATGTCCAGACATGCATGGGGAGCCTTACTTTGTGATTGGCAGCCCCATGATCTTTAGAGTGAGTAAAAAAGCAGATTTTATAGTCTGTTCTAGAGTCCCTCAGTACAACAGAACAACATGAAAGCACACTTATCAAACTCTCTTTCTATGCCAGGCAAAATGTGCAATTCTCTGGTGGTGCGTTTTAAACCACAGGGTTTTTTAATTTACCCAAATCAAACCTAGCAAAAATGTGTGGCGATACTTCAGTATTTCTTTCCCATTGCGAAGAGAAAGGGAAGAGTTGGTAGGAAAAAAAGGCAGGGATTAGAGACCCCAGAAGGACCACGGCAGGTTTGCAGCAGGAGAACTGTCTCTGCCAGCAAGGTCTCCAGGGCTGATCTCTGAAAAGGTAGGGTTAGCTGCGCTCAGCTTCTCTGCAACCTGGAGGTTTGCAGGCTCAGTGTCTCTAGGAGTCTTTCTGCTCTGATATCACCAGAATAGTAAATGCCTGCTCTCCTGTGATAGGTGCCATTTGCTTTTGTTTTGGTTAGAAGTTAAAACCCCCACCCCCAGTCCAAAGGTTTGGTCATCAAAATTAAGAAAGAATCAGTCATGCAAGGCAATTCTGACTACTTCAGCCTAATTACTTCCTCTTAACCCTCTGGATGCCTTAGAGGTGAAACAGCCTTGGCAGCGTAACACAGACACACACACACACACACACACACACACACACACACACACAGTGCGTGTGCTTGCCCACACATCTTTTTTACTGGGGATTATCTTTCTCTTTGGAACCCAAAGCCATTTGGATGTTCACTTCTGAGTCAGTTTGAGGATTTTTTCCTAAAACATCCACTCTACCACCAATTATTGCCAATCTTAGTCTGCATTGCATGATCCTGGGAGCCTTTTCCTTAAAATCGTACAGTGGTTATTCTATCCTGGGCTTCATCAACAGCAATGTGAATAGAAATCTTAGACCCTTGGAATACAGAGCAAGTCTTCTCTCCAATGGCAATATCTCAAATGTCTTTGAACAATACAGACTCCTTTTTTCTTTACAAACACAAAGAAAAATATTAATCATAAAAACCTGGAAATTCTAGGATAAAAGAATAAAGGCTGGGCACTGGAACAGTGGCTCAGCGGTTGTGGTGCTTGCCTGGCATGTGCAAGGATTCAGGTTTGAACCCGAGCACCACATACATAACAGAGTGCCAGAGCAATGAGGGCCACATGAAAAACTACATAAAATTGAGTCTCTCTCTCTCTCTCTGTCTTCAAAAAAAAAAAAGAAAAAAAAAAAAGAAAAAGAATAAAGGCTGGAATTTTTAGCCACTTTTTTGCTTTCAGGGGATTCAGTAAGTCAATTGATCTAATTCTATTAAGTGAGAAAGAAAGCTATCTACTTACAAAAGATGTAATTTTATTCTTTTGACTGGTCAGCCATGAAATTCAGAATTCTACAACACTGTGTGTATGCTATATTTATAAGTAAGATTTTTGACATTATATCTTGTGTTTCTTTTAATTCATTATCTACTAATTCATATCCTCTTATTTTCAGTTAATCACTCCATAAATAAGGGAAATGGTAAAAGTTCAAAATGATTGAGAAGAGAAAATTGCACTTACTGAGAAATAACCCCAAACTTTTGAAGCAAAATGATAAACACATAAAACAAAAGGGACATGGTACATGTGTCCTGGCAAAGAAAAGGGATGCTCTTCACTTTTCTTTTCAGAAAAAAAAAAGTAATCACCTTCTATTTACGAAGGGACGATTAAGTTAAACTTTTAAAGAAAATGATCATCCACGTGGAGAGAGGAAGAATTGGTGTAGTTTATTAAAGGGTAAACAGGAGAGTGGATAATCGTCTCAGAAGACGGAGGAGGCAGATGTCTTAAATATCCGACCTGGAAGGAGAAGGCAGAAGAATGTCATGCAGTTAATGGTTTCTGGAAGATGGTTCCTTCCAGCCCCACAAATCGACAATTTGCCTACCATTTAGCAAATAGCCTTTACTTAGTGGAGGGCAGCCCAGTGCTTTAAAAGAATGAGCACATCCATCATGGTCCCCGCTCATCAGGGACACACAGACTTCTCGAATCTTTGGTGCTGCGTCTCTGCCAACTACTCGCACTTAAGTGGCACAGCCAGTGTTCCATTGAGGCAGGTAGAAAGAAGCGCTATTTCTTTTTTAGCAACCAGCTTTAAAAAAAAAATTGCCCATCCTTATTCCAAACTTTTCGATAGCTTGTCAAAATAAGGGACAGTGGAAGCACACAACATAGCAAAATATAAACACCAAACCGAGACGTTGCGAGAAAACTCCCCAGCGTTCCTTCCATGTTTCAATCATGCTGCTCATTAAACAAGTCATCTTAATACTCACTGTCAGCCCAATCTTCTAGGTGCCAGAATTTTCTTTTGAAGAGAGAAGGTACTCTGTGGGCCAGCTTTGCAGAAAGGTAAACATTTGGAAACCAGGACAGGGTTTTCTGGTATTTAAAATCTAAGATCTTCTCAATTCCTGGGACCCGCACCCCCCAACCCTCCATCATATTAAAAAATACATTTTTAAAATTTATTTTATTTTAATTTTTTAGTTTGCACAGGCACGAAGTGCTGTGAAACATACCTCAAGTGTCTTTTAAAAATTAAAACGGGGTTGATTTGTCATGTCAGTGTTTCCCGCTAATCAAAATCACTGACACTTTCCAGAGAGAGGAGGGGAGTTTGGCTCACGCGCGGGAGAGCAATGCTTCCTTTTTCTGTTTTGATCTAAATCTGAATGTTTTCCTGCAGATAATTCTCTTGCATTTTTTAAAGGAAAGAAACAAGGAATACAATTTCAATAAAATAAGTGTTGACTTGGACACACAGACTCCTGTCCCTGACCCCAGATAACTGAGCGGAGCTTCAGGTCCCTCTGCTGGCCTGGCTCAGACCAGTCTTCCTCTAAATTAAAACTTCTAAACTGACTGTCGGGTTCACTCTTCCTGCCAAGGACCATCACTGGCATGCGGTGGAGAGTGCAGACTCCAATCTTAGCCGGAAAGTAATCGGCCACCCAAGGAGACCCCTCTGCCCCCATCTGACTCCAGAGCCAACCCGAATTTCAGCACATTTCAGTTCCGACACCCTTTCCCCTTTCCTTGTGCATGAGTGTGTGTGTGTGTGTGCGTGTGTGTGTGTGTGTGTATGTGTGTGTGTGTGTTTGCAACTGTCTTTTAAAAATTACAAGTGGTTTTATGAACTAGAAAACTCCTAGGAAGCTTCTTGTCTTTAAATTCAAGAAATAGAAGGCACATGAAAGTAACAACCCAGGAATGTCCCAGAGTCTACCTCCTTACAACCTGAAGTCACCTAGGTACAGCTTCACCAGAAGTAGATATGATTCTTTGAAGCTGCTTGGTTTCTACTGGGATAAAATTGTACCATAAGGTTTAAGCAGTATCTCTAACCTATATGTAAACCCACTGAAGAAAGCACTGTTCCCTTTCATTAGTCATTATGAGGCCCTTTACATAAACCTGAAAATTATTTTTAATACTAATAATAAAATTGTTTATTTTCAATACTAATCTGCATGATATTTGAATACTTTTAATTACAAAATATTAAATATAATATTAGGTAAAGCAAAAAAAATCTCATAAGGTCAATTGATTCAAATAGGTCAAAGCAAATCATATTTGAACAGATATTAATTGGTCTCCATGTGTTACTTTAAGTCAAATAGTAAATAAGGACTCAGAGCAAATAACAGAAAAAGATAGAGAGATAGAAAGAAAAAAGATAGAGACAAAAGAGGACAGACCGACAGGGAGTCAGAGAAAGAGAAGGGGAGAAGAACAGAAAAGGCAAGCAGAAAAGGGAATTGAAGTGGGAAAATGAGAAATTGCAAAGAAAAATGCTATTTTATGAAGCTGGAGGACCCTTACATTTTTCAAAAAGGATCATGTTTTTTTTTAAAGCTACACACCCTAACATTTAAAAGCATAACGATGAAGGTACATCCTTCTGGAATATCTGAAATTCATCCTGTGGAAATCCACCATCTCCAGTTTGAAAACCTTCTGTTTTAAGGAACACGGATTGGCAATGTCATTAGCAAGCCACCTTCCTCGTCATATCAATTTCAACCCAGACGCAGGTCTGATAACCTTTGTTTTAGACACACAGAGTGGAGGAATATTTCTATCACTGCAGCTCTGCTATTTTTGCAGTGAATTCAACTTTCTTTAATTGAGATGTTTGAATATTTTTAGTTAATACCTTTTTCTTTAAAAAAAAAGATATGTAACAACGATTTTTAAGTGCATTAAAGTTCGTATGATTTTGAAGATTCTGTTGCTGTAGGAATTAAGGACACCAGGACCACACCCAAACTTGTTAATATTCAGAAGCACATGGAAGTGCTATCAAAATTTCATATACTCATGCCCAGACCAGATCTACCAAATCAGAATCTCTGAGGAATGTTCCCTTGAATCGTTAACGTATTTATTTATTTAATATGATGCCTCCAGGTTTGAAAACCACTACTCCAGGATGTTGCAAAATCAAGAGACGCTAAGTGAGTTGAATGAAAAAATTGTCCAGCATCTGGGCAGTTCCTGCCAGCCACAAACACCAGAAGAGCTCAGATCTCTTAGCACTAAGTACAGATATCTGTTCTCCATGGATGCACAGGAATGGAAAGTTGGTTAGGACACTTTTCAGGCAAGCTGATTGAAGATTAATAATTGAATGTACTCTACCTTGCTCCCATTTTATGGAATGAAGTATTTCAATAACTAACTTTTGCTTCTTTTTTTTTTTTTTAATAAATCCTTCTTGTTTATTGTAGTCAAGCTTTAACATAAAAGAACAATGTTGCCATCTAGTGGTCTACAGGAGATATTCAAGAATCAGAAACTCACATGAACTTTCAGGGTAAAATAAAGGAACCCTCAAGAAAGAACACAAATTTCAATAAAGACTTCTATTACTGAAGGAATTTCTCCAGGCTCCGCATTAGTATTCCCAGGTCCTCTGAAACATCATTTCCAGCTTCTAATCCTAAAGTCACAAGTAGTGGTCAGTGGAGAGCAAGGTTGTGTTTCCTTTGAGTGTTCAGAAATAACACTGTAAATTCTCTTATGTTTGTGTATTGTGTAGGTTCAAAGATGACACTGGGAGTCTCCAAGACCCCCGGCAACACCATCCATCCTTCAAATCTGTGGCAAGACAATTGGTTTCCTCCAGTTCCTCAGGCTGCCTCAAAACGGAGCTCTTTGTAAGGAAGATTCAAAGTCCCCCCTCTCATCTCTGATATCTTAGGGGTCCCTCTGCTTCTCCAGGTATTTCCTCTGGAAGCCTTCCTAGATTTTGAACCTCCCATGTTCAAATCATTCAGCCATTTGTAGGGGGTGGCTCCCAAACCGTTTGAACAAGGGAAACATTCATATCTGCACATGTAAATATAGTTGTCCATAGAAGATAGCACACATATGATCAAAACGGAAGGAAAAGAATAAATCAAAGGTATTATTAGGTATTTTAGTTATTTGAATTTTAAATATTTGGTTTGGACTAAGTGATTGCAATAAGTCATGATATTTCTTAAATTTAATGTTATGTTTTGATCCCTGAATTACAAGACTGGTCTTTCAAAGACCATCAAAACAGCGTTTCTTATGAATCAAAAAGGGTCCCCCAGGGAAGGGTGGATGGGACTAGTGTAGCAGAGGTCCCTAAGGAGATTCCTAGAGTTACCTGGTCATTATTCTTTTCACAGAGTGGGATTTATTTCTGTCTTTATCTAAATGTGAAGCATTCTTTGGCAAGATTTTTGTCTTGATTGATTTGGCCAGTCTGTGTTTGGTATCCAACACCTTGAAAATGACAAGGTGCTTGGCGAATGTGAGAGGATGCACTGATGGGAACCAATAACTCTCCAAGAATTTACAGTCATCCAGAAACCTAGGGGAAAAGGTGGTCCCCTGTTCCAATGTGCACGCACACGGAGACCACACAGAAACAGAATACGTAAGGATAAGTCAGAGAAAGGGCAGTGCAGAATACTAGGCTTATTTTGATGAGCTCTCTGCTGTTGAGTTTATTGAGATATTCATGGCCAAGAGAAAAAGCCATCTTATTACATGCCAAATGCTCTTTAGAAAAATCAGCTCATGCACTCCTCAAAACAACTTAGGGCAGTAGGCAGTCTTATGATCCTCATTTTACAGATGAGGATAAAAACTGCCTGTTGAAATTCTTATATGAACTCTAGGCTTTTTAAAATGTCACTCTTGAAGCTATGACATGGAAGCAGAAGGAAAAACATAAGCTACTTTGAGCTTTTGATAATTTAGCCTCAAATATACACATATAACCACACTGTTCCATAAATGCTTTTTGAAAACCTACTGCGTGCAAGGCATCTTCTTGATGCTATTGGGGATGGGGACATAAATGACAAGCCACTGCAATCCAGACGCTCAGAGCCATTGGGGGAGATTAAATAAAACATATAAACATAACTATGATAGTACAAGAACATATGCAACCCCTTCAAAAAGAGAGGCAAAAAGTCACGGGGCTTGCCAATTTTGTAATTCTCTGTGAACTGGAACAAGTCCAAAGCTTGATCACAAGAGAGAAATGGCATTTTTGGAACATGTAGTACACTGACTTCCAGAAAGCACACAGGATCTTAGTTTAAAATTCACTAAGCAACCAGAAGGAAAAGAGACAAAGTAACCCAGAGAAGGGAAGCATGGGGAGGAGGCAAGACAAAGAGGAAATTTTCAAGAAGACCAGCTGCAGAGTGCTCATTAGCAATAGCAAGAACCATGGCTCTGACAATGCCCCAGTGTCAGAGGCTTTATGCCACACTGAGAAGATGGTCAAAGTTTCTCCTGACTTTGATCTGATCTATAGTGTCTTATCAAAGTTATCTGGATGCCCCCCCCCCCTTAGTTTTTCACACGTGCATGAAGAAATCCTTGCATGATCTCTCCTCTCTGAAGCTGTTGTTAAAAACCACCTAACCACCCAAGCCCCTCTCTGGGTCTTAAATGGGGCCCCCACCCCACCTCCTGTCCTAGCTATTCCCCATGGGAAAGAGTTTCCTGTCACTCTAACTGCTATTCACTTTGTTGTCAGTTAGGGTGCCATAAAGGGTACTTGGGTTAGGTCAATTGAAAGGACTTGGGACACTTCGCAGAGCTCACTCACCTAAGCTTCAAATGAAGGCTGGAGCTCTGGTGCACAGATAGAAAATGCTGGCAGAGCCCTAGGGGAGTCTGAGACCTCCAGAGGCAACTGTAGAGCATTCTTCTTATTCACATAAGGAGGTGTGTGCTCTCTAGATTAAATAACGACGGTATTTTATATATATGAATCTGGGCTTGCCAAACCTCTAGCTGCCCTCTAGTCTCATTAACCAAGCCAGGCGAACTGGTTATGGCCAGGCAAAAGCTATCAACAAACAATCTGGCCCTGGGCTTCCACAGGGGAGTTTTAGCTGTTACCAGTGCATCCTAAATCATGAGCTGGTTGGTGAGTGAGCCACTGACTTTGAATTGGCTGAAGTCAAAGCAAACACACAGGCATCACAGAGATAAGCAGAGAGCTGCCCCAGTCCAGCTGTAAAACCACCCACAGGTCCTTTTATTGCAAGCAAAAGAAACCGATACTGATCAACTTAAGCGAAGGGAAATTATTTAGTCTTGAGAAAGGGTGTTCAACAAGGTATTTCCAGGACAAGGAAGTGCAGATGACAAGCTATTGCCAGGACCTGATGGAGTTCCAACCAATTTTCATTCCCTGTGTCCCTCTACTAAAAAATTCAAGTTCATGGGGAAGGGGAGATGTCAGTCGTTAAACTTGGTTGTGGGCCTATTCCCAGTCTAAGTCTGCCGGTAACAGTTGTACTAGACTGGGAAAGAGGTAATTTCTGAGAAGAAAACTCTGTTCTTAGAAAAGCAAAAAAATGCATTCTGGGTTGCTAAAGTCCAGCCAATGTTCATTACAGCTTATCATCAATCTTTGTAAGTGAAAAGTCTCAGGTGATTCCTGTAAACACACTGCGTCTAAAGCCATAGCATAAAGGCATTCCTATGAACACAGTGTTCTCTCCTCCTTCCCTTTTCCAATATTACGCAACCCCTTCACCATCAGCACATTATCTATTGTCGTTTCAGAAAACTTTATATACCAGCTGATGTGATAAAAGGAACAAAAAAAAAATAAGAAACTGGTGGTTCCCAGTAGTTTTTCTTGTTATAAAACTTATATCTGGGGCTGGAGCAGTGGCTCAGCAGTTGGAGTGCTTGCCTGGCTTGCATGAGGACCTGGGTTCAAACCCGAGCACCATGTACACAAAGGCTGGATGAAAAAATAAAGGTTGATTTTCGCTTTCGTTTCTCTCTCTCTCTCTTCCTTTCCCTCTCCCTCTTGCACATGCTCTCTCTCCCCCTAAAAACTAAAAATAAAAAAATTATATCTGCCCAACATAGAAAAATTTGAAAGTACATAAAATTATAATAAAAATCATCAAAATCATTTAGAAATTCTATTTGATAGTTGTTATTTTGTCTACACATCTGAATGGTAATATAATCATCAATCTATGCCTATAATATTTGTTATGGCTTAGATAAGTGGTGTCCCCCGAAAGCTCATGTATGAGACAACACAAGAAATTTCAGAGGTGAAATGATTGGGTTGGGTTCTCACAGCTGTAACCTAATCAGTTGGTGGACCCTCTCGAATGGATTGATTAACCAGAAGGTGACTGGAGGCAGACGGGGTGTGGCTGGAGGAGACAGGTCACTGGGAGCAAGCCTCTGTGGTGTAATTTTTTGTCCCTGGTGAGGGCATCCTCTGCTTGCTGTGTCCTGAGCTGTTTTCCTCCAGCACACCTTTCTGCCCTGATGCTGTGCCTCATCCTAGGCCCAGGGCAACAGAGTAGGCCTTGTATGGACCCAGACCTCTGCATCTGTGAGCCTGAAACACACTTTTCCTCCTGTAAAATTGTTCCTGTCAGGTCTTTTTGGTCACGGGCATGGAAAAATTGAGTAAAACATTGTTACATAATTTGGACCATGTAATCAATAAAGATTTTTGAGAGTTTCTTTTCTAAACTTTGTTTTACAATAAACATTTTTTAGTCATGCAAGTCTATTATTTTCCCCATATAGATACACACATATATCAGATCTATATTTTTGATGTTTTTTGAAAAGCCATGTTATAATAGCAGAGTTAAAATTTTGTCAAGAGAAAAAGCAACTCCATGACCCAAATTAACCCTGGAAAAAGATCCACACAAGGGAAAGCGATTTGAAATCAGTCCCTGAACTTGCTAGGAAGAGGTAGAGAGGGCATGAGCAAGCAGAAATGATTTAGGAAAAGGGGGGCGGGTGTAAAATCAACGAGATTTGAGAACTGCCCAGCTATTCCCTTCTGAGAAATTAAACACTATTAATAACAGAACTCTGCTTTCTGGGCTCAATACAATTTGTATCTGAGTCCTTTCCCACTTTCTGACCTCAGACTCCCACACCACCCAGAACTGCCATATTTCTGGTGTCTCCAGACCCTTCCAAGACCCACTGAGAATCTATTTATAGCTGTGGGAGTTGGGCGCGGTCCACTGTGACATGCAGACTCCTCTGCTGGGAAAGTTCTGCCTGACTGATGCTATTCAAAAGCTGAAGGGGAGGGGTGGGATCAGCTGGCTTTCACGAGGGACCATGTTACCTTTCTTCACGGTTCACTGCTCAGGCTGTGACACAACCAGGAATGTGGAACACTCCCATGAAACCCAGGCATGGGATTGCAGGGAGAGGGGCTACAGTGAATCAATAACTATATTTTCACCTCCTGGAAAATTTTCTACCTCAATTTTTAGCACTTTCCGACCCATTAATAACATTGGAGGGGCTGGAGTGGTGACTCAGTGGTTCAGGTGCTTGCCTAGCATGCACGAGGACACAGGTCCGAACCCCAGCACCATGTACGCAACTAAGTGTTGCTGCAGCCAGGGCCATGTGAAAAACTAAATAAAATTGATTCTCTCTGTCCCCCTCTCTCTCTCTTTCTCTTAAAAAAAAAAAATAACTTTGGAGATGGATAAATCATGGAAACACTTTCATTGAAAGCTATTTTAAATGAGCTGAAATTCTGAAATTGGCTCAAGAATGACTTTTTAAAATTATCCCATATGAACAACAGCAAATAAACAAATATTAACTTGGTCATACCGAAAGAGTGGGGAATTGTTTTACAAGATTGAAGATGAACTTGCCTGAAAGTTGTATTGAAAAATTGATGTCCTGTTTTCCTACAAAAATCCACAATCTTTTAATTTTCCAATAGAAATCACTGAGCTACTTTTGTTTAACAAGGTAAATGCTGAGCCCAAACACGAGTCGGGCTTAATATTGCAAATCAAGCCACTGTGATATATTATACCAAAGCCATCTCTTATCAAAATAGCACTATCTAGATGTGACAGATTCTGGGGTTGAACTCCTGGTTAATGGCGTAGATGGATTACAAATTTATTCATTCTACAATCATAAGTATAGAAAATACAGGCTTCCATCTCCCCCTGTAATTGAGTCTGTCTCTCATAAGCCTTTTCCTGCTGGATAATGAGAGAGAAAAAGTAACTAATCTGGTGCAATAATTAGAAATAACTGTTCAATAAACGTTCCATATCTATAGGTCAAGTTCAGTCCCTCCAACGTGACCCCAGATCACTGCTGGTTCTATTAACAGGAATGTGGCTTATGTGATCATATAGTGGCAGTGGGGGCAGGACATGTCCTCCTTGGTGACAATGACCTCTTCAGGTTGAATTTAAACACTGAGTTGTTTCAAGATCCTTGAAGAGTTGCCAAGTGCGAAAATGACTGTTGTCCTTGAACTTAACACCCATCCTCCCTTGGGACACAGGTGCCTCACCCAGATCTTCCCATCCTTCCGTCCTTCCAACACTCCCCTAGTGGAGAAAGGGTTGAACGAGGATTCCCTTCTGTGTAGCCAGGATTCCTAGGAGAACTCCACATCCTGCCTATTCTACCTCTTGAAATTTGAAGGAAGCTCTTCATTAGAAGTTCCTGGTCTTGCTCCCCACAGCCTGTCTTTCAAAACCTTGCTTAACGAGTTCAGAAAAGGGCTGGAGCTGTGGCTCAGCAGTATCCCACTTGCCTGTCATGCGTGAGGACCCAGGTTTGAACCCCAGAACCACATACACAACCAAGTGCCAGAGTAGTGAAAACCAGATGAAAAACTAAATAAAATTGATTCTCTCCCACCCCCTCTTAAAAATAAAGTTCAGAAAATAAGTTTTGAGCTCCAGTGCCTCTCTAGGCCATCAGGCAAGGATCACCTCATAAGAAGAAGTTTGGAAATTTGTGGGGTTGTTTTTGGTTGGCACAAAGACTTTGGGGATGAGAGTTATTGGCATTTTGTAATGGAGATCAAAGATGATCAACATGCTGTAATGAAGGAGGGGATTCCACGGTGAAATATTATCCCATCCCAGGATTGTGTGGGTGAAAAATCTGTTTATAATTTTCTGAACTTAAAAACTAATAAAGTATTTTTGTGTAGGTTAAACATAAACCATGTATTTGGTTTATACAAACCAATATAAAATTCACAGTAATGCAGCGAGCTACCACATAAGCGTGGGAGGATCACTGTTTGCCTTGCCCGAAATATTGTCAAGAGGGTTTCACTATTTCAAAAGGTCACCACGAGCAGTACTTACTGTTGGTTGCATCTGAGTCACACGGCTGAATCAGCCTTTGTGTTTATTGTCACACTCAGGGCAATCATGGAGGCATACATGTCTGACAAACATAGGCAGATGACAAGGCACAAGAATTGTGCCTTCAGGTGTAGACGTACACAAACATTGTAATGAAATGCATATTATTTCCTCATATGTGAATTTCCTCTATTTCTCCTTTCTATTTCAACTATCAGACTTCACTGACATTTAAATAATGGTGAGGTTAGCTGATATTCACTTTAAAATTTCAGTTTTAGGTGGTAAAGGGGGAATAAAAATTATTCCTTAGTAGACAGGAGGATGGGAGAGAGGTTGGTCAAAGGACACAAAATTTTAGTTACATAGAAGGAACAAGTCCAAAAGACCTGTTAGTGACCATACTTGGTAACATTATTGAGACAATAGGTTTTAAATGTTTCCCCCACAAAGTAATGTCTGATTTAGCCATTTCATACTGTCCACACATATTAAAACACCATGTTGTATAACATAACTATGTACAGCTTTTATTTGTGTTAGCTTTTTGTGCATGTGTTTGAAAAAATACTTGAGAACAACACAGATTTATTTTTGGCTCGGAGTTTCAGAGATTTCAGCCCATGATCAGCTGACCCCAATGCTCCAGGCCTGAGGTGAGGCAGAACATTATATGGCAGGGCCAGCTGCTCAGGTCATGGCAGCCAGGATGCAGAGAGATGGACAAAGATAAAGGAAAAGGCCAGTGACAAGATCTAGTCCCCAAGGGTACATCCCAGTGACCTATTTACTCCATCCAGGACCCATCTGCCTACAGTTTCCACCACCTCCCATTCAGCTATCAATGCACGAATCCGCTGATAAGGTCAGAGTCATGATGCTCCAATCACTTGCCCAAAGCCCTACTTCTGACCATGGTGACATTGAGAACCAAGCTTTCAACACATGAGACCTTGAGCAACATTTCAGAGCCAAACCACAACATTTATCAATTAAAAAACTAAAATAACTATTTGTTACATAACAAGGGTTGGAATGACATGAACTTGAGTCATTGTTTTGAGCAGTCCCCATTTCCTGTCTCCATACTGAGCACTTTCTGTGTGCGGGGAGCTAAGTGTTTCCAGATTTGCTCTGCTTTATCTCTTCCTATCTGTGACGGTGGATCTTGACTGTCAGCTGGACAGGATGGAGGGGCCTACCGAACTGGTAAAGCACACTTCTGGGTGTGTTTGTGAGGGTGTTCCCAAAGAAGATTGGCATGTGGTCAATGGAAAGAAGGCAGAAGATCCATCTTGAATGTGGGCAGCACCAACCAATAGGCTGGGGATACAAATGGAACAAGAAAGCAGAAGGGGGAAGCTCACTCCTTCTCTTGCACACTCCCTTCCCAAGCAGGTGTGTTTTTTGATGCTGTTGCCAGCAGACTCCAGGTTCTTCAGCCTTTGAATGCAACTGGAAACAGCAACTGTCCAAGGGGTCTCTTGGGCCTTCAGACTGGGAGCTGAGTCACTGGCTTCTCTCTCTTGTTCTGAGACTTCTGGTTTTTGGACTGAGCAGTTCTCCAGCTCTCAGGTGTAGGCAGCCAGCATGGGACTTTCCAGCCCTGGTGATTGCATGAACCAGTGTAATAAATTCTCCCTTACAGTTATATATTCTGTTGGTTCTGTTTCTCTGGAGAACCCTGACTAATACAACAACCATTCCACAGGTGAGAGAATCCAGGTAAAAAATAATCTAGGTAAATGAGACAGTGGAAAAGCTGGGATTCAAATCCAAGTCCATCTGGTCACAGAGCTAACCAATCCATGTGCTTAACTAGCATAAAAAAAAACTGTAAAAGTCCATCTTTTGTAAATTTGACTTACTACCAAATTTTTAGCTATATCACTTAATAATCCATTCACTGAACATATTTAGCTAGTAATTAAAGCAAGCAGAAGGTTGGCCCAGAGTCTTGTTTTAATGTAGCCTCCCTTACAGACTGTGTTACTTGATGGCCTTACTTAGCAAGTCTCTGTGCTACTTGAATGTTTCGGGTGGGAAAAATTCTAGTCCTTACAATAGAAGTTATTAGCTAGCAATTTTATAATGTAAAATTTCTCTAGAGTCTTTCATCCAAGAAACCCAAAATCCAAAGTGTTTTAGTAACATTGGTCCTGCATGGAAAGTAATCCTACCTTGTGATTATTAATCTGAGCACATTTTATCTAAGTTATCACCTGCGAGTGGACTCAGACGGTAGAGCATCTAAATAGAGCAGTAGACTCATCCTCTTTTACACATGGCCTTTCTCAGAAGTTGTCATGCATCCAGCTGGACAGAGAACCTCAGCTGATAAAAATAAAGATAATGCTTGCTAAGTGCCTACTATGTGCCCATAACTTCATGCTTTATACTTTAGGTATATCATTTTGTTAAGCCATGAAGTCGGTATTATTATCCTCGTTATACAGATGGAACACAGGCCTTTTGGAGGTTGTATATGACCCAGAGGCTCCAACGACAGAGCTTATAAGCTGGGATTCCGGCCCAGCGGTTCCCATCATGTGGACATTCAAGGCACTCAAAGGGATTCCTAGCTCTTTGCCTCCACCACCATCGTCATGTCAGGGAAGGGTTTGGGAAACTTTAACCCTCCAGTTAAATCTGACACCTAAGAAGTCTGATTTCCAGGCAGAATGTCCCCATGGGTCTCCAACAGATTAGCATCTAGCTGGAGTCTTGGCAGTTGACATGTCACTTCATGGATAGGAACAATCCCCGGGAAATCCAGCAGTGGCAGGAAAGCTCAGTTACATGCAAATGATGAAGCTGGAAATTCCCAGAGCTGTTTTCTCCACCTTCACCTTCCTGTTCTCGCTCCTTTTTTGGTCTTAGATGGTTCCCATGTCCTGGGAAAGTCAGGGCACCGCAGAGAAAATCCTTTTCCAAAGGCCTCTATGTCTTCTGTGTTCTCAACAGTCTCCTTAATTTATTCTGGGACAGATTTTTATAAAGTTAAATTGGAATTTTTTTTTTTAAAGATAAACGTAAAAGCAGCAGCCACTGGGTGTCACTGATCTACCATTTGAATACGCCTTGTCCCCATTCCTACAGTAGTTGAGAACCTGGTCCTTTTCATGGAAAATTTTGAAACACCTTGTGTGTTCTCAAATGCTACAGATAAACAGAAAAGTCTAAAATGTTAAGAATGGGAGTTCTGTGACACTGAGAAGTTCTGCGATAAACATTCTTCTATTCCCTGCTTTGCATTATTCTTAAGTCAGCAATGGTATTCCCATTGTAGAGATGGATGCAGGAAAACAAGGAGGCTAACAAGCGGAAGATGGCAGAGAACGCACTCTTGAACGTCATTATTTTGAAATGGGACTTTAACGTCTTCTAATTAGGATGATTATCCAAAGCCAGGAACACAATTCCCATTACTTTGCCCTTGCCCCTACCCTCTGATTCTATGTGTAGGAAGAAAACAATAAATGAATCATTTCAGAACATCTCCTGAGAATCTAAGACTCAGAACTATAATTTTTCATTTGTTTATTCTGTGTTTAGGATATTCATAGCAGTAGTTCATTTGATCCTCACCATAAAATAATAAGTAAGTTATTATTATCCCCAGATGAAAAAAAAATTGCAGATCAGAGAAGGCAAGCAACTTGTGTAGGAAAAATACAAAGGAAGCAAGGTGAACATTTCAGATTTAAGTCCACTTTTTTTGGTCCCCAGAGCCAGGCTCTTTCTGCTACACCTGGCTGCAGCAATTCTATGGAATGTTATCTTTATTTTTTGATACATCCCTTTAAAAGAAGCATTTAGTGTCATGCCAAATCTTTCATTAACTGAAGGGTTGGGGATAAAAATGTTAAATCCAATATTCATTTCACAATACACACCTCTATCAAAATATTATTGTACATGATAAATAGATGCATATTTAATGTGTCAATTATATCCCAAGAAAGCTGGGAAAATACATTAACTCCAAGTCAGTTGCATCTTTTGTCATTTTGGATTGTTCCCCTCAGAGTTCCATTTGCTGAAGGAATCAATTACAGTCTCTCATCCCAGGGAGATTGGAAACTTTCCACTGGACTTCTCAGAGTGACATTCTGGCCTGGGACTGGGTGTCTCCAGATCCTCTGCTATCTAAGCAGGAGGACTCTTATCACTTTCCACAGTGGATATGTTCCCACACGCTCATTTGTGGCTTGAAAATAACCATCTATCTGGAGAAATGTGATCCTCCTTTAGGTAGAGTGGTGAAATGCCTTGGGGTTGTGCCTTTATCTTCCAGTAGGTGCAACAAGCACCCAGCAAGGTCTAATCCCATATGCTTCCCGATTCTTCCTTGCCAAGAGGACTAAGCTCAGAGCCAGAGGCTTTCTCAGGGAGATAAGAGAGTGTGCAGACCCCAGGGGAGCTCCTGCCAAGTTCCTGCTCTGCAAAGGCCAGCTTTCCATTTGGTGGCCCTGTGACATCTCCTCTCTGGGACCCACACCTTCATTGTGGATTTTTCCTTTCTTTGACCCAAAGTCAAAACCTCTGAAGGTCTTTGTTTTCCACTATCCATTCCAAATCCTTGATTTTTTTTTTTTAAAGACATGCTTATGGTGGTAACTTTCCCATTGACCTTGCATGGTCTAGCAAATTCTCATTTCATATTTTAAAAAGGAATTACGTTCTTGAATACAATGATTTCCCCCTTCTATTCTTCAAGAAAAATGTAATTTTTTTTTCTTATTACACTCAACAAATCTCAGATGTATGGGACAGTGGGAAGTAAGCAATCTTTGGCTCCTTTCAACATATTTTTCTGGATAATAACATCAAAACAAGCCTAAAAAACTTATCCAAAATTCAAGCTTTCCCTTTCAAAGACTGTTTCCAAAACAGATGAAAGAAATATAAAATAAATGCAATTAAATTAAAACTCCATTCTCTTTTATTATAAATAATATTCCAAATTTTATTTTGAAATAGATTATAGCTTTGAAAAGCCCACAGGTAATATTTTAGTAAACTATGGGTCTCTCTGTTGCCCGTGTGAACCTGTTTTTGACTAGAATATGTTTGTTTAAGCCAGTGGAATGGATTTGTGAAATTTTGTGATATATTGCGTACCACTTCATCTGTATAAATGCAGACAGCACATTTAGTCTTTTTTTGACCCATTTTTTGTTTTTGTTCTTTTATTTTTTATTATTCATTTATTCCTTTTCGTAACAGGGATTGAACTCAGTGGGGGGGGGGGGCTCTACCACTGAGCCACATCCCTAAACCTTGTTATTTTTTATATTGAGAGTTATTTTTTATATTGAGACAGGGTCCCACTAAATTGCTTATGGCCTCTCAAAGTTGTGGAGGCTGGCAATTCTCCTGCCTCAGCCTCCAGAGCCTCTGGGATTACAGGCATGCACCACCAGGCCCAGCTAGACCCTTCTTTTTATTTAAATTTTTTTTTGAGAGAGAGAGAGAATCAATTTTTATTTAGCTTTTCATATGGTTTTCATTGCTCCAACTTTGTTGTGTATGTGATGCTGGGGTTCAAGCCTGCATACTTGTGCATGCAAGGCAAGTGCTGTAACCGCTGAGCTACTGCTCCAGCCCTAGACTCATTTTTAATAGGAACATCTCCCGTTCTATTCTGGTTTCAAGTCTGCTGGCCCTGCCCAAGCATCTGCTGGTATCACCCACCATCTCAGTCCCAACCTTTTCAGCTGACCTCTGCGGGGGCACCATGCTTGTCCCAGGTATGGGAATTCCATGCAATATTACTTTGCTCATCCAGCACATGTGTACCAAGAGGCCACCGTATGCCAGGCCCTGATTCCACCCAGCTTCTGCTACTTCTGTGTCACGCCCCACCATCTTTAGGAACTGCTGCTAAGAACACGACTACTTAAGGCACTGGTCCATGGACCAGCACCAAGAATGGGCAGGGGAAGGATTCCAAGCAAAACCGAAATGCTTAACCAAACAGACACTTCTGAGGGATCCTGTCTACAGTGGAAGGGTTTTTCTCCCCCAATCCTATTCCCTCACTTCTTCATCTGAGAAGTTTCCCAAGAAAAGATAAATAGAAAATAAAAGAGAATAAAATAGGGTAAGCTAGTAGATGTTCTAAATGATAAGACATTAATATGTATGAAATGGTTTTACTCTCTTAAAATAATAAACCTAGCATGTGTAGGGTCCTGGTAGTCAATTCCCACCACCAAATTTAAAAAAAAAAAAGTGGGGGAGGAAGAAAGAAAATTAATAAATACTACATAAAATTGACATGTAGTTAACTCTGTGTTTATATCTACACGATCTGTTCTTCCTTTACAAATGAACATCAGCCACTGGCCATTACAAAGATCACAGTTGTCACCCTGTCCAGGGAGCGCCATTTATAAAGGCAAATGTGTCCATCTGGCGAGCCCATTTGCTGAGCGAAGACAGCAGGCTTCGTTCGCCCTCCATCCAGTCTGGATTAGCACGATGGGAGAAATAACTGAATTCTCTTCCGAGCAAAGATTGCCCTCAACATTCTTTCACTTTCATAATTCACATTAATAATTTAAAAGGTGAATTTTTTCCCCCAAAACTGCTGCTGCGATAAGACATTGTGTGCAGAGGACTAATTCAAATCTCTGCCTACACAAGGAGAATTAATGAGAATCAAAATAGGTCCTCCAAAGGACTTATTAGGAAAACTTGGCAGAGGTGAAAGGCATGCTCCATCCCCTTATTACAATTTTATCGCCATTGTCTCACTTTCTGATAATTTGTGAGGGAACAGTTCCCTCTAACAAGTACACTCTGCTCTCAGAAAGCAACTGGTGTCCTAATGAGGCTGTAAACGCAAAATTAAATCTCTGAGGCCATGGGACATTCCTATCACAGCATAACTGTGGGTGTACCCAGTGTAGCTCCGCCCTCTCTCCTGGTCCAAAGCAAGCAGGACAGGTGAAGGTCCACCATCTCTGTGAGAATCCCACCACCCAGCTCTGCACTGCCGTACAACTTCCCCAGGACTCCAAATGTCTCAGCACTTCAGCTCCACATCCACGCCCAGTTCTTCCTCCCCTACCCTGCAAAGATTCTGCTCAGGGAGCAGAGAAACTGCAGATGTTGTTGGTATTTGCTGAAGACTATTGGTCCTGACCACATGGACCATTGATCCTTTACCCATAAACTTATAAGTACAGAGTCACGCATGGCATCTCCAGGCTGGATGGTCTCCATTCTTTCTGACCCCAGTTTGCCCTCCTAACCAGAAACCACCCTTGGCCCCTGCTGATTGAACAAAACCTGTTTCTCTTTCTTGTACCAGTAAGACCAGAGCAATAGCCTCCGTAAAGCAGGGAGCTTAAAGAAATTGATTAAGCCTAACTAACTAAAGAAGAATACAGAGGTATTGTCAATTAGTAAATCTCAGAAGCCCTAACACAACTGCAAGAATAACTCCATGCTGGCTGGTGAAATATGTTTGGTTAACTGTCCCTAGAATACCAGAGAAATGCATGGAATTGATTTGTTCAAATCACCCTTCAAAACACACCAGTCGCTTGGATAAGTGTCTAAAATATTAAAATGTTTTCTTTTTCTTTTTTTTAAAGAGAGAGGGACAGGGTGAAAGAGAGAGAAAAAGAATCAATTTTATTTAGTTTTTCATGTTCCCTTTGTTGCTCCAACACTCCGCCATGTATGTGGTGCTGGGGTTCAAACCTGTGTCCTCAGGCATGCCAGCCAAGCACCATAACCGCTGAGCCACCACTCCAGCCCTAAAATGTTTTCTTAAACAAACTATTCAAAACATTTCATGCTATGGCATAAGGTAGAACCAAAGAGTAAGAGCAGGAATAACCTGAGAGTATGGAGCCTGCAGGTACCATGTTCTTTAAAAGATATTGGAAGCAGGGCTGGAGCAGTGGCTCAGTGGTTAAGGTGCTTGCCTGGCATGTGTGAGTACGTGAGTTCTAAACCCCAGCACCATGTACACAACAAAGTGTCTGAGGAATGAAAGTCACATGAAAAACTAAATAAAAATTGCTTCTCTCTTTCTCTCTCTCACTGTCCCCTCTTTCTTAAAAAAAAAAAAAAAAAAGATCTTGGAAGTGTCAGAGTGGCCATTATTAAAAGCCTAAGATAACAGTGTTGGCAAGGACGTGGAGTAAAGGGAACCCCTGCACATGGGAATATCAATCATTATCGCCACAGCGCAAAACACTAGAGAGGTTCCTCAAAACACCAAAAATAGAGCTACCATATGACCCAGAAATCCCACCACTGGATCCACATCCAAAGGAAATTAGATCAGCATGTTGAAGAGACATCCGCTTTCTCGTGTTTATTGCAGCAGTATTTACAACAGCAAAGTCGTGGAAACAACCGAAGTGTCCATCAGTGGGTGAGTGGATAAAGAAAACATGGTACCCATACACAATGAAATACGGGTCAGTCTTCCAAAAATTAAGGAGATACTGTTATTTGCAACATTGCAGATGAACCTTAAGGACGTTTTTTAAAAGTGAAATAAGCCAGGCACAGAAAGACAATTACCATATGTTCTAATTTATATGTGGAATCCAAAACAATTGAATTCATGGAAGCAGAAAACGGGATGGTGGTTAAAAGAAACTGGGGAATGGGGAAACCAGGAGATGTTAGTTTAAAGGCACAATGTTTCCACTAGACAGGAAGAGTAAATGATACACAGTT
Organism: Aplodontia rufa; assembly: GCA_004027875.1. Taxonomy (NCBI): domain Eukaryota; kingdom Metazoa; phylum Chordata; class Mammalia; order Rodentia; family Aplodontiidae; genus Aplodontia; species Aplodontia rufa. The sequence goes on from PVKS010018233.1 coordinate 31,687, forward strand.
GAGACAGAACCGTGGAGACTGGAAGTGTGCCTCCTCATGTGTCTGGACAATTAATTCTGCTCTGCTCCAGTACCCTAATGGAAGGACTGGTTTTTTTCTTTCTTTTTTTTTTTTTTTTTTTTGGTACTGAGGGTTGAACCTAGGGGCAACTGTGTCACATCCCTGGCCCTTGATACTTTTTATTTTGAATTACTTAGGCCCTTGCTAAGTTGCTGAGGCTGGCTTTGAACTTGAGATCCTCCAGCCTCAGCCTCCCAAGCCACTAGGATTCCAGGCATGTGCCACCATGCCCAGCATATAGGTTCTTTTTGAACCTCACCTAAAGTAGGGCAACAAAGAGGAGAGGACATAGGCAGGGAAGGATAACATTTCTCTCCCTTTAAGGCAGTTTTCTTTATTCTAGTTCAGAGACGCATTCTGCAAAGACGCATTCTGATAGAGAAATTACTAGTGAGTAACTCAAGTCACTGGAAAATTCCCACTCTGTTACAGTGAACCTATCCTGAGGGGACCCCCCCAAGGACTCCTGATGCCAGATTGGCCTGAGGAAGCCTGACCCCCATAAGAATCCCAGATAAGTTTTTAAGGAACCCTGTCATTAAATGCTAGGAGTGAAGCCAAGCTTAATTATGCTTTGAAAAACGGAGAGCAAGAATTCCTTAGATCTGATTTTCTTTTCAACACACTCTCACAAGCTCAGCTGCAAGGCGAGGACTTCATAATGCTGTTTGTGTTTAACTAAATTCTGCCAGAGTGCCGACCCTGCTTAGCATCTATTTGTGTGTATGGGCAACAATACCATCTTCCTATTTAGGCAAGGCGAGCTTATTTACGGAGTCATATATTTTAGGAATTAGAACTTTTGGAGGCTGAATCCACACTATAATCATTTAAAATGATGTTAAAGTTCAAATTTAGTCATCTGCCTTAGAAGTCTAATTGCTGTAATTTTTTTTTTTTTTTTGTACCAGGGTTTGAACCCAGGGGCATTTAACCACTGAGCCACATCCCCAGCCCAGCACCACCACCCACCCCCCTTTTATTTTTTAATTTTGAGATGGGATTTCACTAAACTGCTTAGGGCCTTGTTAAGTTACTGAACCTGGCTTTGAACTTGCGATCCTCCTGCCTCTGCGCCACCGTGCCCGGCTAACTGGTTACTTTGACCAATATAGTTATGATGTCTACTTAGTTTCTAGTTTTGTCCGTCATCAGGATAACATTCAATTCAACATGTGGTAAACCTGAAGGAATTCTTATTGCCAAGTTCAAGCAATGTATTCTAGTCCTTTCATGAGAAAACTAACATACAAGCAAATGAAATGCCTGTGAGTGAGACTATAAAGCATTAAATCAAGGAATAAACTATCAATATAATCAGGATGAAAACAAAGGCTGAGTCAGAGCCAAAGAAAATCAAGATCTGGATGCAAACTTTCAATCCCCTTTCTTGGCTAAGTGAAAAACAAATAATATTTTATATACAAATAGCCTCCTTCAACAACTAATTTAAAAAAATGAATTACCGTTCTAAAAATATTCCACAGAGGAGCTGGAGAGGTGGCTCAGAGGTTACGGCGCTTGCCCAGCACGCATGAGAACGTGAGTTCAAACCCCAGCACCACGTACACAATGAAGTGTTGGAGCAACAGAAATCACATGAAAAACTAAATAAAATTTATTCTCTCTATCCCTCTCTTTTTGAAAAAAAAATTCCACAGATATGCAATGAAACCAGAAGAATGCGACAGAAGCCCATATTTGACTTTGCTTTAGAAATAGCTACATCATAAAGAAAGTGACAGCCACTAGTAAGATTAATTTCTTAAAATGGCCAGCTAAATTATTGTTGTCCTCATGTATTTTTGTCTTCCTCTGTCTCTACAGTGAATTATTTAGAACAGTATACTCCACAGTTTGAGTACAGTCCACACTTTAAATCAAATTCACCAAAATGACATGCTCAGGGTACCAATTTCCACTTAATGAAAATATTTCTATAAGCCTATAACATCACTGAGAAACCATACGAAGCTCAGCACAAGACTATTTCTAAAACTCCATTTTATCCCGAGAAATTAATCTTTGAACTAAAATATCATGCAAATATTCATTTGCAAAGAATTCTAAGCATTTATCTAGAAAACCACATTTATAAACAAATTTCGTTGGGCTGCTTCAAAAGCCTCCACCAAATTAGTGGTTCTTTCATGTTGTTTTAATTACTTCTGTAGAAGGGCATTGTGCAGAGACCTACACGACTTTTGGCTGGATAGGGAAGCTTCATTTTTAAAAAGGCAAGATGTGTTACAATGTTACTATAATTTATTGAGACAATTTTTCCAAAAGCTAAACTACCTCCTACAGGGACAAATTTTCTAGAAAAACAAGTAAGAGTAATGGTGGGGAAACAAGAAAGTTTAGATGTTAGCATCTGAAACCTAGGTGGTCATCTTTGCCATCTTCATCCCCCACTCCTCCTAGCTCACTCCTCCCCAGCTACCCCAGGCTCCGCACCCTTCCTCTGATTAGCTGGGCAAGCTACCAAGTTAAGGTCAAGGTGCTTGTTCTTCCCTCTACCTGGAAAACTTTCCCCATCCTTTCACCTGGCCCATTCATGGACCTCTTTCAATTCTTAGATTCCACCTTCTTGATTAGTCCTCCCCTTGCTACCCCATTTTGCATTGGAAAATTGTCCTAGCCACGTCTCCAAGCCCACACACCGCCATTCCCAATCCCCGTGAACCTGTTCTATTTGTTTCCCTCATGGTACTTATTTCAATCCAGCCAAACTTCTTATGTTTTGCTATGGTCTGTTTTTTACTCAATGAAAGTGGTCTGTTTTGGTTTTGTCTCTTTGGTTTCCTGATGTATCCCAAACATCTGGATCAGGATGAATGCTCAGTGAAAATTTGTTTAGTGAAGGAATGTGAGCACAACAGATGTGATCTCTGCCTTTAAGAAAGTCACAGTCCACAGTTAGAATTGCAACTTTGAAGCTGGAATTCTATGAGCCTAGAGGGGCAAGAAGGTGCTGGAGGTCCCCCCCTGGTGGAGGATGAAGAATGGCCGCCTCCCCATAGCTAGCCTGGGACTGATGGACCAAAACTCCAAGAGAAAGGAGGCATTCTTTAAAGAACAAATCATTGTATTGATCTTCTTGTTCCTATTTTCCTTCACATATTTGTAACTTGCTAATAGTCTTATTCAAATATTCCTGATTGGACCCTGTGCTCTGAAGATTTGTTAGAAGTAAGGTATGTTCATTTGGGGTGGATTCCAGAGAGGAGACAGCACTTCCGGAGGTCAGCTTGATTTTGGAGAAGTTATGCAGCAAAAAGGGACCCCTGAGCAGGAGGAGGGTCAAAGGACAACTGGCCCACTCCTCAATGAGTTATTAGGATACACTACCAATGCTTCCTAATACAATGAATCTCTACCGTAGAACTACCCAGTCATGTGAATCATTACAGCCACAGGGCAGAGCCTACTGGGTCAGGAGGGCCTTCCAGAGGCCCCACCTCGTAGACATCTAAGGATTTTCCAACATGACCAGGTATCACCTCATAGTTATTGCTTGCTATGACAAGGAATAATAGCAGTCGTGGAAATTCCAGAGAAAAGGGAAAGCTAGGTCATCCATGAGCTTCTTAATGATAAGGAAGTTTGATAGAAGAACTAACTACTTGAAGTCATAACAGTGTGATTTAAAAAAACAGTCACATTCAAAAGAAGATTCTCCTCTGCACCCAAACAATCTGAGCTCTAAAGAAGTTATGCCATTTATCATTTAGCCTCTCAAGAATCTATACATCCACCGTTGCAACAACCAGGGAACCAATACATTCGGAATACAGAGCTCTCATCGTCCCCTTTCTCTCCCATACACTTCACTGTAGCTCTACCCCGCAGCTCAACCTGTAGTCCCCTGAAGAACAAAGCAAAAACAAGCAACTCTCGATTAATAACAGGGTCCTTGGCACTGCACAATAGGCATGGTTGAGACATCTATTTACCAGGAGCCAAATTTAATAATGTTGGCAATTTCCCTTTAATTTTCTAAATTTGAGCTTCCTTGGGAAATAATTCAGTTATGGTTTATTGTAGAGCTAGACTTTGTAGAGTCTTAGACTGCAAGCCTATAAATCCCTAATCAACTGCCAGCTTGTTCCATGTTTCGTTCACGTCTTTGGCTCATCCCTTCCAGCCCTTCCACCCATTCAGACAGGAAGAGTCCCTGTTGTGATGTCAGTTCAAAGATCTACCAAGTACCAAGCCAGGGCACAGAGAACACAGGCTTCAGGGTTTTTTGTTTGTTTGTTTCTTCTTTCTTTTTTTGTTTGTTTGCACCATCCTGACTGGCCAGCCTTCCTAATTTAGTTTATGTTTAAAAATTATTTCAGTAATAGAGCAAGTCTGAATTGAGATGTATTGTTAGTGTAAAATTCACTTTAGATTTTGAATAGAGCATAACAGTGTACGATCTCAATAATTTTTACATTGGTTACATGGTGAAATGGCAATGTTTTTGATATATTGTGTTAAATAAGATACATTGTTGCAAGTCAATAAATTATTCAGATAGAATAGATCCAGTTTCCTCTTTCTTTCTTTTTAAGAGAGAGAGGGACAATGAGAGAGAGAGAAAAAGAAAGAATTAATTTTATTTAGTTTTTCATTTGGCTTTTGTTGCTTTGTCACTTTATTGTATACGTGGTGCTGTGGCTTGAACCCGGGTCCTTGTGCATGCAAGGCAAGCACTGTAACTGCTGAGCCACCATTCCAGCCTGAAAGTTGCCTGTTTTAAAGTTATTTTTGTGGTTTGACATTTGGTAAAACCTATGGATAAATGAATAACATATACAGAATTATGAAAGAAATAAAATAGTATTAATTTTGATATGGACCAAGACAGAGTTTTCTGTTCCCTGAAATTTAAATCTGTGAATAGAGGTCTTAAATATTCATATTAAAAACTATTAGAAAGCACCATCTCATATACCTATACTGATTTAGAATTTTAATATGTAATTGATAATTTAGTAACCAAAATTATAGTCTAATAAACAGCTATGGTAATATTAACATCCTGTTAAATTTAAAACATCATTCATGAACCTTGTTTGTTAAAAGCAATCAGGAAGATTTCATTCAAGAGGGACTAACACAATGGAGGTTTTGAAAGTGGTCAGAAACTCAATTCCAAATACAACAAAAAACAAAAGTAAGGATTTATGCCCAAGGAAGAGGGTGGGTGGAAAGCCACTAAAAGAGAGTGTCAAGGCTAGGGGGATCCTTGCTGGCTAAAGTCAAGGTAATAAGATATTAGAGGTGGAGGAATGAAAAGGGGGGAGATGAGATGTCAAGGGTGGGGAACAGTCACTAAACCAACCTAGCAGGATTCTTGCTAAAACTGGACTAAGTGTACCAATGATAGAGTTCAAGGGTGAGGCCAACACAGAAAGGGGATTCAAAGGAGTCAGATTCAGGTTTGGCCAAGAAAAGAGTCTTCTCTATATAAATAAACAAGCAGCAATCACCGCTGTGAGCCTGGGCTGGCTGAACAACCTTGCAATGTACCCACTTTTCTACATATGGAGTCTCCACTATGAACACAACTTAGACTCAACCTTTCCCAAATTCCTCCTGAATCAATTTCAATTCACTTAGAAGCAACTGAGAATTATAGATCTAGCTGTGATAGGGCATTCTTGCTTCCATATAAAGAGATTTCTTCCAACACTTGAAATTTTATATAGTTTGTCCCCTCTGCACATGTGTCAGGAATACATCAATGAACACAGAAATAGTCTGTCTTTTTTGCTACTTTCCTCTTGTCCACTTGGAACCAGTGCAAAGATTTTCCTTGGTCTTCATTCTCTTGGGGGATGAAGGTGCCACTCTTGTGACCCAGCTTAGTTCACACCTGGGGATTGCCCTAGAGGATGTGTCGCCTTCCCATTTACTCTCTCTACAGTTTACCAGGGTCTTGGAGGCTTTATCTGAGCTGACAATAGAAGAGACCTGGAAGAATGAATGCGCTTTAAAGGTGATGATAATAATGATAACAATAATGAAAAAGTATTTAAGATTAATTATAATTATCGAGTTCATCTGTCAAGTAATCTTAAATATATTAATAGGACATATTTTTCTATTGAATTTTATAGAGAGGTGGTATGTTGTATAATTCACAGATACGCATATGTGCGTGCACATGCTATAGAGTTTACTCAATCAATACTTATTCAGTTGCCCGCTCTGTATCAGACAAAATATGAGCTATTTCTCATTCACCTATTATGTTTGTCTTATTACCCTGGGAACTCTGGAAGCACTCAGAATTTAGAACATTAAAACTCTGTTGATAGACCCCACGTAACTAAGCTTCTGATATCTTCCAGCTCTTAAGTCTATTCAAGTGCAAACTTTCTAGCCACCTATAATGACTACTTTAATTTGGCTTTCAAATATGTTACAGTGACACTTGCAAAACTCAATCACAAAATCTCACTGGCAAAAAATGTAAAAGGTATGAATAACATGAGGCCAAAGGCAAAATAATTTAGCAATTCAAAAGGAAAGCAGAAATTTGCTAGGCGAAGTAATGTTTTACCTTGAGCTTGTTTCCCTTTGGTAAAAGCAGTATATATGGTTAAGTTTCATAAAAGGTCATTTCTATTTTCTTTTAGCTATAAAAAAAGTGCTAATTAAGCCCGAAGTCAAAGATCTTTACCAAAAGGGATATGAGGCTGTTCCCATACTAACAAATTACTTGGTGATATCACAGTTTTTAAATGTGAGAAACAGAAATAACCAAACAAATTCAAACTTTCCAAGGTCATTTCACAGTATCTTTGAGCACAGAACTAAAGTTAAGCAACCCCTCAAATATGTGCATTAAGACAAGGCTTTGGCTAAGTAAAGATGATTAGTGTCCAGTGGTACCAAAGTCAGTATCTTACTTTCTGGAAAGACTACCGAATTAAGCAGCTATTTATTGGTTAGGATTGCTTTAAATTATTTTCAAAAATGTCAAAAAAGAAATTATATTTTCCTTCTTGCATGTATTTTTCCACTTCCCTTTTAAAACAAAATGTTCATTTTGGGTCATGACAGCTAAAATATAAATGTCTCTGGCATAAACTTAGCTTTCTAGCCTGTGGGCAAAATATTAAATTGGAGTGGTCCAGAAAACAGATGATAAAACTGGTCCACGAAACTTGTAATAACAAACATCTGTCCCATGGCATGTACTATAAGTAATAACACATGGCAGGGGATGGATGTGTCATTGTCCTGAACAGCAGTTTGGGGTGCCTGTGAGGCAATAGGCCAGTTCACCCAGCCCTACTGTTTCCTACTGGCTTCCTTTGAAACTATCAGGATTCTCCTTGAATGCCCTTTATAAAAGTAGCAAACCTTTGGGGACACACGCATCTGATGTTTTGGTTCCCGTTGGCCCTTCCTTTAGAGTTTTAGAGGCAGAATAAGCTTTTGTGTTGTTCAATAAGACTGACCACAGGGTTGGGGTTCTGTTTCCTATTTGGGTTAAATATGCTATTTCCTAAGAGTTACACTATTTGTGAATTTCTGTCCCCTCCATGTCTCCTTCACTCAATAGTTAGGAAGGGATGGGAACCAATTTTGAAAGGACAGACAGATGACAGCAGAAGGGACCCTGTGTATGGCTAGTGCAGGCCACTTTTTCTGTCTCTGTCTCTAAGCCATTATTAATAATAAACCATTATTTTATGCATGGACAAAAACTCTCCAGAGAGAAGGACAATGAGAGAGAGAGAGAGAGACAGAGAGAATCAATTTATTTTATTGAGTTTTTCACATGGCTTTTGTTGCTCCAACATTTAGTTGTGTACATGGGTGCTGGGGTTTGAACCCATGTACTTGTTGTGCATGCCAGGCAAGCGCTGTAACCACCAAGTACTGCTCCAGCCCCACCTCATCAGGGTCCTTTGAGCCTTTTTTACAACTAGGCCTCAACCTTGCACCCATCCTTTCCGGGTCTACAAAGCCCAATAGTAGGAAGTAGGAAGAATTCTATTATATCACCTTAGCTTAAAAAAACAAACAAAACCAAAAAAACCCCTGCATGCCTGACATCTGAACAGCCCTGGCCTGTCTTCAGTAAGAATCCCATTAAGTTTAGGTAGCAAGAATTCATCTCGGAGTAGGGGGTTTAGCTGCACTGTAAAGCATATGTTTAACATGCATCCCGGGTTCAACCCCTAGTACAAAAAATAAAATAAAATAAAAATCCCCTACCCCTACTCTTGGCAATTTTCTATCCATTGACCCCCACCTCCACCCATGCAGCACCCTGTTCCTTTCCTGTGACTCTCTGCTTGTCCTTTCTATGTTCAGAATTGAGCCCACTTCTACAATGTTTCTTTGCCCTACTGCAATATTTCCTGAATAAAATATGTTTCTGCTGCATTAACTACTGTCCAGATCTGGTTTTGTTCAACAGTACCAACATATTGATGCGGGGTTTTTGAGATGAGGCCGGATTCTCTGCTCCCACTGGCGAATGGAGTCTGGCCGATTACAGATTCCAGCAGCCAAAATAGCCTGCTTCTAGTGTTTGCAGCCATTCCCAGGTAAAACTGGGAATTTGGGCTGGCTGCAGGTGTCTGCAGCGGAAATAGCGTTAGCAGCTCTCCAACTAAAAGCTGGGTGTTATAGCTATTGGTGTGGTGGAAATTCATCCCAGGAATTCGGCGTCAATCTTCTGGATTCTTGTCTCACGAATTTGAAGAATAAAATCCACAGACAACCACGGAAGGAGGAGTAAAAGGAGTAG